>JAWPHD010002833.1:0-239098 GCA_037043455.1 Cyrtodaria siliqua | reverse complement strand
CCCCACCCACACCCACACTCAAACTCACAGAAGATGACTCAAAACCTTAAACCTACACTCATGAAACATCACAGGTAGATTACCCAAGGTGAGAGAAAGATTCAATTTGTACCGGGGGTCAGCAAGTCAAAGGTAAAGGTCACGATAACCGTAACCTACTGTCATGGAACTCATAGGCACATTTTGAGAGGAGGAACCCCAATTGTTTTTGGGGTCAGTAGGTCAAAGGTCAAGGGCACAGTGACCTTTTATGAAAATGCACATTCCAGGAATAATTCCGAAACCATAATACATACACTGAACCTTCATAGGTACATTGCCCTATGTGAGATGAGAATCCCTAATTTGTGGAGGGTCAGTAGGTCCAAGGGCGAGGTCGCCATGACCTTACATGCAAATAGCATTCAGATGATAACGAAGCCAATACAGCTACACCCATGAACATTGATCGGTGAGAGGAAGAACTCTACTGTCTTTGGGTTAGTAGGACAAAGTTCAAGGCCACCATTCCCTTGTAAAAATCTACTTATAAACCATGGCCGAATTGATTTCAAATTTTACTAAAACCATTGCCTTATAACCGTTCTCAGACTTGTAAAATCTCACTTATCGGTCACCAAACACGGCAACCGCATATTGAACATAGAAACATCCTTTAAACGTCTTCTTCTCATGGACCACTGGTCCAATTGTTTGAAATTTCAACAAAACGCTGTCTCATGACCGTTTCTCACGAATTAACAAATTGCACTCATCCGTCAACACTTGGCTGCCGTTACTACAGTTAAGAATAAAGGCTTCTCGTAAACCAATGGCCGATTATTTTGTAACTTCGCAAAAAACATCGTTTCAGTACCCTTTCTCAGAGTTGTACACATTGTCTCGATCCGTCAACAAATATGGCCTGCTTTACTAAAAATCGTCACATGATATTTTCTCCGATTGACACACATTTTCCCAATCCTTAAAGCTGTACAGTCCCTATTTAACTGGTAATAACTCATGAATATGAATGAGTCACGTGTGAAGTAGTTTCAAATCGACAAACACCCCAAAAGTCGGTATATAAGAAGAAATCGATGCGTAAAATTTCACATTTTTTTTAGCCTCCGTACTACCTTAACATCGATAAATGTACGGCTCCAGAATATATATGATAAAGTAATAGTTGCCCGGAACGGGATTTGAACCACAGCCTTGCACTTGTAAGTTTTGAAAGATGTACGCTGAACCACTAGACCACTGTTATTTATAGGTATGTTGTAGCATTTTAAACAGTAAATAGGCATAACGTAATAACAAGCGCGCGCACACAAACTCATCAAGCGCTAAATAACAAATCGAGATATGGTTGTTTTGTGGCGAAGTATTAGTTTCATATTGATAACATACAGTATTACACCAGGCAATGTTAATTTACACGTGCGACAATATGGACTACATATTTATTGATCCATCTTGAGTTGCGTTGAAATATGTTAAGTTATTTTGCCTCATAATAAATGGTAGTTAGTATACTATTTCCACAAGTAGCGTTATATTGCAGTGGATAGAGCACAAGACATGCAATCAGAAGGTCGTGTGTTCGAGCCCCGAAAGAGGCTAACTTTTTTTCTGTAAAAAATACTGCTACCTGTGTACAGGTACGATGTGCTCTAGTCGATGTATATACAGTAAATGATTTCCTGTGCTATATTTGCCCTCTTAAATATCCGATTTCGACATGAGCTGGTGAACATGAAGTTACAAATAAAGACACGCTTACAAAGAAGAAATCGATTGATATAGAGACTCTGTAGCTTTAAATAAGTATGACCGCTTTTACGAAAGACAGAACAATCTTTAAAGTAACTTCTCATGAACCAATGGTCCAATAAACCAATGGTCCAATAATTCTGATAACCGTTTTGTGAACAAATATGGCCGTCGTTACTAAAGACTGAAGAAAAATGAATGATTTTATATGAGGTTTTTTCTATTAATTTTGTTTGGAGCCGTTGACCTTGCTAGCAGAGCGTCTTCAGTCCCTCTTCGGCCACTTGTTATTGGCTTTTTTCGACGCCAGCCGTTTAAGCTTTTGGCCTCGCAGGAGGTGTGTCTGTGTAATCAAAACTCAAGCTGAAAGCGATACAGAAATTATGAAAGCCTACAGTGTTTATTAAACTGAATTATAATTGGCTAAATTTGTCTGACAAAGCCAAAGAAAACTAGTAGATTTGTTTTTTAGTGTGTAGTTGTTGTAAATGGTATATATTTAGGTGATTTGTTACGCTGTACTTGAATCGTGACGGAAAAGATGAAGAAAGGAATAGAAATGCTGAAATTGCAAATACATTATTCTGTATTCTTGCGAAGTGCGTTAATTTTACATGGTAACTGGTAATGAAACTCTATTAAAAATTAAATATCGCCGTAATTTCCTAGTCACGTGATTTTTCAAGTTTCCCGGATGTTATTTTCAGCCAAGAAGAACAATCAGACTACGAAAGGAGTGAATGTCAACTTTTTAGACTAGCAATGGTGACCACAACATTATTCTCTGAAACCAGAAGGGCTACAGCTTTGATATTTTGCATGTAGCAATATTTAGTGGTCCTTTACCAAGTTTGTACAAATGGTGACACTGGGGTCATAATTAGCCCCACCCGGGAAGGGAAGCTGGTGGTCAAAAGTTTTACATAGTAACATTGAGAAAATACATTTAAAAATAGTCTTCTCTGAAACCACAAGGGTTACAGCTTTGATATATTTTGCATGTAGCAACATCTAGTGGTATTTTGCCAAGTTTGTACAAATGGTGACCCTTGGGGCAGAATAAGCCCCACTCCGAGCCCGGGGGGGGGGGGGGGGGGGTGGGTTAGGGGTGGGGGGGGGGCGAGGGTTCAAACGTTTTTCATAGTAATATAAAGAAAATGCATTTAAAACTCATCTTCTTTGAAACCACAAGGGCTATAGCTTTGATACTTTGCATGTTGCATCATATAATGGTCCTTTATCAAGTTGTACAAATGGTGACCCTGGGCTCAGAATAAGCCCCTCACCGGGGGTCAAAAGTTTTACATAGAAATATTAGGAAATACATTTAAAAAATGTCTTTTTTGAAACCACAAGGTTAGAGTTTTGATATTTTGCGTGCAGCATCAACTAAATGAGTACACTTTGAAGTAGATCGATTCAGGCCCTCGTGGGCCTCTTGTTTTCATGAATATGGCCCTTTGAATAGCAATGGCCTTCCGTAATGGAAGGAACTAACTTGTTTTGTCCAATTTCTCCACATTTTATATGAATACAGATAGAAAACGTATTGCTCTACTTTCTACCGTACATTTCGCTATTAAAATTATTTCACTTCATGACAATCAATCACTTAAACATTGTGCTTCCCCAAACGCGCCGACTATCTTTTTTAAAGATATTTCTTGTTTCTATATGAGAATGTAGATCTTTCCACAGATATAATGGGCATATAAAAATAAACAAGTTGATGTCATCACCAATACATATAAGGAACACCAATGGTCGAATTACACAGTCAAATTGGTCGGTTTCTTTGAATCATTTCACCAGGGAAAACGGTAACACACGGGACAACCGCCTCGATACCATTGACTCAATCTCTGTTTGTGGAACGGTCATCGTCTGTTAAAAACGTTCTGTCGCTTAAGAGTTCTTGTTTTAAAACACCCAAAAATGTAATTGAAATACAAGAATCCTGACACTGAGTGTAAAACATCCACGGTAAATGTGTCTTTTATGTTACGCTTTTATTTATTTACCTTGCTTGCATACTTTTTCAAAAATATACTTTAACGTCGTCTTTTTTACGTGTGAAGACTTTTTTCGTTCAAAATATTGTTTAAAAAGCTTATACAATGTATTTTACCAAATCAACAATCGCCATTTAAAACATGATCACAGTAATACGATACTACAAAAGAAGAGTGGTCAAAATACAGGTATTGGTGTAATAAATCGTCATTTACAGAGGGTGAAACGGTGAACATCTGTTGATCAATAAAAAGTCAAAGGATTATTTACGAATTCTAACGTGGATATTCCATTTGCTCAGAGAACCATGTCGACATATAGATACTACTTGTGCAGCTACCTTTGTTGCATTTGCAAGTGTCATTAACCACCTTTGTAGTATCAGAGTACTGAGGGCATCATTTGCAGAGCACTTAAATTAAACGATAAAACTGAGAAGAAATGGTACCGAACGAAACGATTTAAAGGGGTTGTACCGGATTGTTTCTCAGTAGATGTTACCTCGGATAATAATTTGAGTATTTACAAAACATAATCAGACTGAAAAAAGTCAAATCGAATGTTCCACAAACACAGATGAACAGCCAAAAGTGATCATAATGAATTACATAAGGCTGCTTTCGGTGCTACTTCTAACGCTAGTATTTTTTTTTACCATAGACAAACAAATAAGCTCTGAGCAAACACTGGTGGTGTTTAAAACATTTAATGCTACAAATGGTCTTCAAGCTTACTCGTTCATAAAGTTCAAAGAGTACCCTTTCAACACAAAAAATCGTGAGTTTCGTTTTTTCCCCGTTTCTAGAAAATCTGCCTCACTCACAACCTCCGGTTGTTGTTATTGTAACTATTACACGTATTTGTAACGATCGATCTGATTGGATGATTTTTATTCTATTCAATGACATAATTAAATTCAACTAATTCAACCAGATTGTTAAAAATGCATGTAATAATAACAACAACAACAACAACCGGATGTTGTGAGTGAGGCAGATATTCTTGAACTGGAAAAAAATAAAAATCAGAATTTTAAGATGAAAACTTACTCTCTGAATTTTATGAGCTTGTAACCTTGAAGACCCTTTCTAGCATTATTGAACAACGCCAGAGTTTGCCCAGAGCTTTGTCCGTGATTAAAAATACGAGCATTGTAAGTTGACCACTGTGTTTCCCGTTCAACACCATCTGATAATATAGTAAATAGTGGGTTGGGCACAATTCAGAAATCGAAAGAGTTTGTTTATTTTCTTTGATATATTCTTAAAACGGATAGTAATAGTGTGTTATTACAGATATATATATATGCGTTAATGCATGGTGCCAGTTTAATAGAACTATATGCGTTCTGATCTTTGGAGCACTGTTAAAGGGTCACTGTCCGTAAGTAAGCAGATATTGAGTATAACCAAATATACTCAGTGAAATGAATACATGAAAACATGAGCATAGACCCTAAGAAGTATGTAGTAATACATTCGTGAGTTTGAAAACAACAACGTTTTAATTATTATTTGTAAATACTGTGGGACCAACATTATAATGTGGGACCCACATTATTTACCTTTCCTGCGATCACGTGACTTCCATTAGCGCATTATGTTTTCTACACAGTATGTATTGCGTAATATGTATAGCCCGCTTAGCTCAGTCGGGAGCGATGTTGACTACTTTACGCTCACTATTATTACTGCGAGCGTAATTTTAGTTCGGGCTGCGAGTTCAAACGCACGAAGCGGTTTTTCTTTTATTGTACCGCGATTGAATTCCGTCAAAAAATCTTGCTTTTAATTAGTAAATATTCAATAATGTGTAGTGTGTAATGTTCGTGAACATAATTAGTGTATGTTTTATAAGCTAAAAGTTGCGGACATTGTCCCTTTAAGGGATATGTATGTTTTTTTTGCGGTAGGCCTAAAGTGCGAAAAGGAGTCCTTTTCGCGAAAAGGAGATTCCGCTACGAAAAGGAGCCATAAAATCTATATATGAAGCATTACGCAAATTTTTTTCATATATTTAGAAACAGACTAATGAAATATGTTTGCAGTAAAAAATTAGTTAAATCAAACTTCAAATTAATTTTTGGTTAATACTTTTGTGTTTTGACTCCATTTTGGCCATACGAAAAGGACTTTCCGTTTACGAAAAGGAGTCATAAAATCAATATCTAAAGCTTAATACAAATTGTTTTTATATATTAACAAATAGATTAATAGAATATGTTTGCATTGAAAAAATTAGTTAAATCGAACTTTAAATGAATTTGTTGTCAATACTTTTGTGTTTTGACATTCCTTTTACCATACGAAAAGGACATACGAAAAGGACTTTTCGTAGTTTGGACTACGGAAAGAAGTCAAAAAATCAATATCTGAAAGTGTTATACAAATTCTGTTAATATAATAAGAAACAGATTAATAGAATATTGAAAATATATAGAGATGTTTATATATTAAGAAACAGATTAATAGAATATTGAAAAAAAATATAATGAAATCAAACGTTAAATTAATTGTTTGTGGTTGACAGTTTTGTCGCTTTTTCCTTTGATTGACGTTGATTGGATTATCACATCTTTATGATAACGTCGGTATTTCATCTACTTGATTTAATTAGAGGATTAGACGTCGGTGGAACAACAAATAATTATCATCGGTAAGTTGTTATTTCCGCCAAACATATTTTGATAATTCTTGTTATAAATGTGCATTACAATTCTTTAATTTTTGAGCTAATGTAATTATTTTGTTTTAGTTTATATATAACGGATGGCTTCAAATAAGACATCAAGAAAAGTATCGAACAGTTTTTAAAATGAAAAATTCAGTTAATATTGTTTCTTTTAATGCGGGAGGGCTAACGCATACCAGACCTGCTGAAATTAAACTATTTTTAGATCTTAATCCCAAAGTAGACATCCTATGTATACAGGAAACTAAATTTAATAAAAATAACTTTAAATCTATTCCAGGATTCAGACATGAATTTAAATTCTTTAAGAAAGATAATAGCTGTGGGGGGCTGGCCGTATATTTTAAGAACTACATTAATTATGAAGTCATCGATATTGCTAACCCTACTGATATTGATAATGAAACCACAATTGAAGTCCAATTGTTTAAAATATTTTATAAAGACTTCACTTTTGTTTTATCTCAACTTTATTCCAGAAATTGTAATAGGAATTCACTTAATCATATCACTAATAAAATAAGAGAATATAAATTAAAAAATGTGATTATTACGGGAGATTTCAACGCCCATCATCAGGCCTGGGGGTCCGATAACTCAGATAATAAAGGCAAAGAAATTTTAACTTGGGTAGATGAAAATAATTTAGTTTTATTAAATGATGGCTCACCAACACTCTTAGATAAAGGGACGGGAAACCTTACTCACATAGACTTATCCTTCTGCACCACAAACTCGCTTTCTTTAATTTCCCATTGGTCCGTTTTAAATGACAATTGGGGATCTGATCATTTCCCTATCTTTCTATCAGTCCAATTGTCTTCGGAAAAGATTTCCCACGTGCATTACAATCAGGATAAATTTAATTATAATAAAGCAGATTGGGATCTCTGATGCCAAAAACTTAAACCTGATGATTTAATTACTGAAGATATAGATACTTTTAATAATAACATGTAGATAATCAGTAATGAGTTAATAATACATTAATCCGGTAAAAGAAACGGTGTATGTCTAAATAGTTTCTTTATTCATAGTTTATAACAACATAGTTTATACATATAAAGAGCAAACTGTAACGGTATTGTTTCAATGTTCGCCCAAAACATCGTTGAATGTTATACTTGAAGATTTTTAAACCACCTCAGCGCTGTAGCCACACTGAGGCACACCGAGGGTTTGCGATTGACCTGGACACACTTCGAGTGGTTGGCGCTGCCGGTTTGATTGGTATGCTCCTCTTCATTGCGGGGATAGAGTTGAACCCGGGACCATTTCAGTTGGTTAGTGATCTTCGTTTACGTAAATTACGTTTGAAATGTACCCGCCTTCAAGACTTGTAAACTTCATCGTGTTCAAGTATGATTAATAATAATCAAATGAACCCGCATCGGAAATTGGTCCACGGAGTAAGTCTTCCACGGAGTAGGTCTCCGCTCCATAATGAATAATTTGCAACGGTTTAGATTTACAGTAGCCTAGGGTTTGATTTATATACATGTAATAAGGTATTCATAGTAAAAACATGTCAGTCATACATAAATATAATCGAGTAAATTGATCAATATATGATCACCGTTTTCTTTTCCATATAAGGAGATAACGTGACTTCTATTCCGAGAACAACAGGTGTCCATGACGTCATTATGCAGCCGACAAACTGTCAAAAAACTTGTCAAGACTTTCGCGATCAAATAACTATATGTATGTGGAATTACCGGGGGTTATACAATAACAGTGTTTATCCTGCTGGTGAGAAATCATTTACATTTCCACAAGAGTGTGAACATATATCTACTGAAACAATAGTTATGTTTTGGACAAGGGGTGGCGATCTTAGTCAAACTGACCATATGTTTGTTGCCAACCACGTAGTACCCCTGTTTAAAAAAGTATGTGAAAATGAAGCGACTTCAGACATAGAAATAGTTTCAGTACCCAGTAAGAAAAGGAAACCGCAACAAAAGCTAGATTTTTATTTTGCTAAATCTGGCCCTAGTAGTACTAACACTGATACTGTCAACACCTCGAATGTGCCTACTCCCATTCAACTTTCTTCAAATGAAGCCAGTTCTTGTACAACACCATCTTTAACGCCAGGTGAGATATCTAAAATGGTAACGAAGACTTACGGTCTATGTGTGCAACGATTACAAAATCATTACATTACGACATGCACATAGTTTTATTAAGTAACTTAAGGTCTGGCTGTGATTTATTGTGTATTACTGTATTTAACTAATATTATTATTTGTGTGATTTGAACCCAAAACTAAATGTATTTACAATGATGTAAACAATGATGTAAACAATGCTGTTTATGAGGTAATTATAAATTTTATTTTGTGGTTAAATATTTCAAACGAAAAAATTGTGTCAGTAGCTTTACAAAAAAGCCTGTTATCCTAGGTAAACCCTAACTATTGTGTTAAAAAAAGTTTGGATTTAAAAGCTAATTTGATTGATTTGGTTAAGCGATGCATCGGCATGATTATATTTTTCCAGTTACTCGTTTGTACATGTTTTATTCCATATGTTTACAGGTGTTTGCCCGGATATAGCAACATTAGTTTCACGTCGAACACAGTTGTTGGATAAAGAGAAATTCCACATTCTTAACTTCAATGTTAGTAGACTTTCCAAGTATCCTACAGTTAAATGGAGAAAGTACAACATCTCTCCAAGAAGGATTTGAATTGTGCGACGAAAACTACTTCCCGAACAGTAATGCAATTTTTCAGTTAATTTTAAGTTTGCCTGTGGGTTCCTGTTCGTGCGAACGTAGTTTCAGCGCTTTAAGAAGACTCAAAACCTGGACACGATCAACCATGATAGACTCTCGTCTTAATGGTTTAGCTTTAATGTTCATAAAAAGCATTCCAACTGACCGCACGGATATTCTGCGATTGTGGGATTCTCCCGGACATAGAAGAATTGCTTTGGCCTTTGATTCAGAAAACAAAATAAATTAAAAAAATATCATGTGTGTCTTTAATCAGTGTTTGCTAACTTAATTCTGTCTTGCAATCATGCTTTATAACAACCAGAAATCGTTGAAAATCACATATAACCCAACTTTATTCCGGGGAGCATGCCCCTGGATCCTAATACTCGCTCGTTATTTTTTTTTTTTATATATATATATATATAGTGCCAATAATACGAATTAATTTTATGGTGGTATAACATGGTCGAAGTGTCCTCCAGAACGCACCAGAGACGTCCTAGAAAAAACAAATTCACGGGGGAGCATGCCCCAGGACCCCCCTAGACTGCCTCGGTTTAAATTTGCCTCTGGCTACGGCACTGCCACCTTCTTCATATCCCGGATGAACTAAGTCTTTATTATAATGTTATGAATAGCTGCGTAACATTTATTGCAAGTAAACTTTTGACATTAACAAATCTGTGAAGTTTATTTCCATCGTAAACTATTTTTCCATTTTGCTTTACTAGCATTTGATCAATCAGTGAAGCTGCATCGTTAATTAAAGCAATTCTGTCAGCGTCTGCAAAAGCGGCTCCATCAGCAAGTTTGTTTACTTGAAAACTAATTTCAAAAAATGCATTATACCAATCAAAGTAAGAACTTCTATCATTTAGTGTAAACTGATAACCACTTTTCATTTGCCTGGTAGCATTTTCTGGTCGTGTTATGGGAGTATCTAACTGAATAGGTATGCACTCGTATCTAGTATTATATTGATTACTTCGAAACATCTATATATACTAGTAATTAGATTATTTTCTATTAATTAATCGATTAATTCTTGCATGAATTCCCCTTCCGTATAGTAATCTGTTAATTTTTGCATTTACATCTACAATATACGACAATAGATGTATTATCAATCTCTTGGTCTACAAACTCTGACCCACGGCTGAAAAAGTAGATATAAAAGTACATATGGAAGTTTCGTATAATAGAGCTTTGTTCCATGAAATAATAGTACACACATTTGTTTATGTCATTCATTACTGATACATATATTTACTGAGTTCTTAAGAGTTTGATGACTATATACAAATTCAGTAAAGGTATCTATACTCAGTTGGAAAAGAAAGTGTCACAGCCCAGTTGCGGAAACTCCTTTTCGTGAGGCAATCCGACAGAATAAAAACACAGAAGTATTCTTCACGGAATTAAATATTATAAGTTTTATTTCATGTTTATTTGTGTTTGTGTGTGTATGTTTCTATACACATTAATGATTTTATGAATGACATTTAACTGCGTTTCGAAGTTATGTAATTTACATAATACGTAGGTATAAAAGTCGAACAGCTTTAACATGACGACATAGTCGCAGAAGGAAAGTCCTTTTCGTACGGTAAAAAGAGAGTCATAATATACTAAAGTATTGACAACAAATTCATTTAAAGTTTGATTTAACTAAAAAAAAATTCAATGCAAACATATTCTATTAATCTATTTGTTAATATATAAAAACAACACGTATTAAGCTTTAGATATTGATTTTATAACTCCTTTTCGTAGACGGAAAGTCCTTTTCGTATGGCCAAAATGGAGTCAAAACACAAAAGTATTGACAACAAATTCATTTAAAGTTTGATTTAACTATTTTTTTCAATGCAAACATAGTCTAATAATCTATTTCTAAATGTATAAAAATAATGTGTATACAGCTTTAGATATTGATTTTATGGCTCCTTTTCGTAGACGGAAAGTCCTTTTCATATGTTAAAAATGGAGTCAAAACACAAAAGTATTGACAAAAAAATAATTTGAAGTTTGATTAAACTATTTTTTTTACTGCAAACATATTTCATTAGTCTGTTTCTAAATATATAAAAAGAATTTGCGTAATGCTTCAAATGTAGATTTTATAGCTCCTTTTCTTAGCGGAAAGTCCTTTTCGCGAAAAGGGCTCCTTTTCGCACTTTAGGCCTACCCTTTTTTTTGTATGAATCTTGTCAGTAAATACAAATCTGCCTCTTTCCATTGCTGTGACCCAGGGGAATGCACGTTGAATTCTGAATCCGGGGATCACGGGGTCGAGTCGCACTGGCGCTACTGTGTTACTTCAGGGTGTCGTTTGGCAAGATACTTTTCCTAGACTCTTCCGTCGGACCGGGCGGTCCCGTGTATCGAAATATATCCTCACAGTACGTTTAAGAACTATATGAATATATCGATAGTAAGAGAATGCCATGGTTCCCGGATTCCAGTAACCCGAAATAACCTAAACCATGTGTTGTTAAACAACAATTCAATTTAATTCAAAACAGTGCAGCAGCAGCTAAAGCTTTTCACGCGCACACACCGCATAACTCACTTTTGAGTTTCAAGTGTTTTAACACGAAGTAGTCCCAATTTGCACTCACGTGCAGTTACGCGGAAATTGCAGTTGTCTTTTAAAAAACGTTAGCTTAAGCCAATTTTTAATGCAAAAACAACACAGACAATGAATAAAGTAAGTTTATACGTTAAACATCCCCATAGCATTCGTTTTGACTACTATTGGCATATTTTGCATAGCCTAAATCGCTGTTCAAATGTGAAGATCGGAAATTTTGAGGTTTTTGAAACTGCAAAATTGTCGATTTCTCAAAACGGTCACAAAAAATGTGTTGTCACTAATTTGGCTTAAATTAACAGGAATGATAGATCAGTACCTCTACTACCTTTCCTGAAAATTTCGGCAAAATTCATGACTACCCATTTTTTGAGACCGTTTTGAAAGATGGTCACCCTTTTTTCTCACTCAAAACACACATTATTCAAAATGAACAGTTTTAACATAGTTTTTAATACCGGTAGTGTAAAGCGTAAATAGACTATTCATTGGTGGTGGATATACGTGTACAGTGATATTACCTATAGAAGAAGTAACCTAGCAGTACCACTGCTGGGGTTCGCCATTTCTGGCGGTGAAGAATATAACAACAACAACAACAACAACAACAACAATGGCGGCTACAAGCTAAGTAAGCAAAACTGAAAATCAATAACAGAAACGTAAAACATGAATATTTTCTACTCTCGGATATAGTTATTTCCTGCTCCGAATAAAATGTCAGTAAGTCAACCTTTAAACACTTTTTCTGCCTTTCCTTTAGCATGTTTACGGTAAAAATCAGCCGCCCTAGACGCTTATTAAAAATCACAACAGGCCAAGTCGGCAGTAATTTGTTGTGTTGATTTACGGTTGAATGAACTATGGATAATTGCAAGTGAATACTTCACAATTCCAGGATTTAATGAGCAAAAAGACAGACCTATTCATGTGTTAACTATTGTTATGGGTGAATGATGTAACAAATACTTGTAGAACATCTCCTGTCAAGGTCATGTCATGTAGACCACATGAGTCATGTCCCTTCGCCTCGATTTGGG
Source organism: Cyrtodaria siliqua (assembly GCA_037043455.1). Classification (NCBI taxonomy): domain Eukaryota; kingdom Metazoa; phylum Mollusca; class Bivalvia; order Adapedonta; family Hiatellidae; genus Cyrtodaria; species Cyrtodaria siliqua. Next base: position 226,281 of record JAWPHD010002833.1, on the reverse strand, counting down.
ACACCGACAACTTTGGTGTTTAGACATAAAGGAAAAACAAAGGATGAAAGGTATGTACAGCACTCGGTACTGACCCATAAATGTGTTTTATTTAGTGCATGTTCATGTTTATAGTGTCTCCGTTAAAATTTAATAATAATATAGCACTGATGTATTATTTCTATGATGAGACCCTTCCAGTGGGGTCTATGTTCACAGAAAATATGATCCAATGTTCCCCAAAAATATTTTGCTTTGTTCTCCAAAAATATTTTCCCATTTATTTTTATTATTATGTTCCCTTGTTCCCTAAAAATATTACCAATAACAGAAAACGTTCCACTGTTCCCCAAAAATATTACCAATAACAGAAAATGTTCCATTGTTCCCCAAAAATAAAAGGCCTTGTCCCCAAACCCCCTCTATGACCGCAGATCAGAAATGCACCGTTGCCACCTCCCCTTCACCCTCCCCACCCACAAAATCGGTGCCCTTGCATCATCCCCCCCCACACTGCCCAAAGTTTGCATATAGCTACAGCAGTACTGTAAAGGTTTGCATATAGCTACAGCAGTACTGTAAAGGATTAACACATCTACTGTAGGTATGTATGTATAAAAACAACAATTGATTTTCTTTCAGGGATCTTTGCAGATGTTGCCACCTTCTGTCAAGTGGCATCTCCAAGTTCCAGCTCTGAGACTTAGCCTAGCCCTGGGTAAGCTAAAGCTATAAACTTTAATATATTTGACCCCAGTGATATAGGTTAATTAAGCTAATAATATGGCAATATTTCGAGCCACCCCAGAGAGTGGAATTCAAAAAAAATGTACCTAAGCTACTCTATCTTACTAGCAAATGTTAATATTTCGAGCCGCCCCAAATTTGGGAATACATTTCTGCGGTTCTTTAACGTGGTTTTTATAAATGAAGATTTTAATAAGCTTGATAAGCTTGAGAAACAGTAGATTTATTTGAGTGGGAGAACCCGATTTGTACAGATTTTTTTATTATTCTCATTAAAGTAGCCATCCCGCCAACAACAGTCAAATTTTATAAACATTATGTACACTGTTTCTAAACCTACTGATGACAAAGTATATATATAACTTACATATTTTGAGAAATCAAACTCATACATACACAGTATAAACGGCTTTAACCAGCCGGACCAAACACAGAACTGAAGTGTCGAATTACGAGTTACCATCATTTTACGGTTATTCAATCACGTGTATTCTAAGAACCTATTAATAAACCTATACTTTTAATCAGCGCATATACATTGTTATACGGTTTTCTAGTGCAATTTTGTAGTTATTTGGCGGGATAGCTACTTTAAAAAAAAAAGAGGAGTGCCTAACTATAAGTATAATTGTCCCAGCTCATTGGAATACTTTACTTTTTTGTTTGTTTTGTTGAGATATTGTGAAATTCCATCACATAAAACAATGGATACACATGATACAACATGAAAGTTTCTCTGTGCTGTTGTCACTTTACAGCGATATTATTAAAGACCGCCCCAGTTAAATTACAAATAATAGGACACTTTAAAGGGACATATGGCAATCTTGAAGATTTTGTCGAACATTAGTATCACAGTTTATTAGTCCCGTATCAATTTCACTTCAAAACTGCTTGCATATAATTATCTAAAATTTAGATGTATTATTTGTCTTCGTTATTCTACCATAGGTTTAAATATATGATTGGTGCAATAATATCAGCAATTAGTAATAATATATAAATTACACAGTTATACTATAATTATAGAGAATAATATACAGGCATTTCATATCTCATCCTTTCCGTCGATGTGTTCTTGGGAAACACACTTTCCCTTAACCTCGTCCTTCGGATGGGGACGTAAACCGGGCGGTCCCGTGTATCAGTCTATCCTCCAAGCACGTTAAGGAACAACAGGAATCTATTCGATAATAAGAGTAGGGCACGGTTCCCAGATTCCTATGTATCCTTTTCCTCTCTCTGGGGCGGCTCTAAATAACCTATACTGTGCGAAGGCCGGGCACAATATAAAAATGTAATATTTCATCTGTGTGCCCTAAAAAAATTATATACTTCAGAATATTTTGTTGATTTTAGCAGTGATGGGAGAATAATGATTAAATATATATTTCTCGGCGGATATAATAGCTGATCTTCCATGATCGAGTGCGGATTTATTAAACGAGTTGGCAAAAATATACAATGCGCGGCTTGTCGAGCATCAAATAATGTTTAATGTTTACTGAAGAGTTTAAAAAATAATAGATGATTTTGTGAGATTCTATTTATCACACAAAAACCCATACAAGTTGATGTTAAACGTTCACATTTCTCTGTGATGTCAATTTACCTATATATTAATACCGTATTTCCTCTATTAGAAGAGCCCCCACCTGTTTTAAGAAACCTTACCGTCTTCAAAAATTAAAAGTTCCTAAAAAACGCAATGTTTTTACCGCTAATGGATTTGATTAAATTAAAAGTTTCTAAAAAACACACTGTTTTTACCGCTTATGGATTTGATTACGGGAGTTTTTTACCTTCGACACCAGTATGGTCTATGACATAAACCTTAAAGCGCTATCATCATCAATACAATTACCACTTTTATTTATCTCGTTCCTTTCAATTTACTATTTAGTTTATCTTTTATTATTGGTTAATTCATATGCAACCAACCCGTTTTGTAATCGTCAAGTTTGACAGAAATGTGTATCATATAGATGCAGAGTGATGACAGTAATATACTCGGTACAGTCATGTTTTGGTTAAGTCAATACCGGTGTAACAGTAAAAGATCGCCGTACAGTAATTCTATAAGGAAACAGCCCGGGGAAAGGAGGTGAAATATATTGAAAATTTGTATAAGGAAACAGCCCGGGGAAAGGAGGTGAAATATATTGAAAATTTGTAAGTTAAAATCCTTTTAAAAATAACAGGACACTCTGTTGATTCATGTGAAATTCCATGCATATATCATATGGCTTATATATTTTGTACCACCAATCCATCCACCAATCCATCCTTTTTAACAACTTGTTTTGTTCATTTCAGAGACGCATCATCTGGTTTCCAGATGCCCTTCGTTCTTCAAATACCAATGCAACCCTGGAAGACGTGGATTTAACTAAAAAAGTGGACAATACTGTGATCGCAAGATTCTAAACTCAAGGAAATATATTCATTTCATTAGGCCAAATCAGAAACGCGGTTAATTTTTCTTCGGCCTTATGCGTTACAGTATATACTTGTTACTGCGTATCCCGCTTGAGATGTGTTCGCCTGATCATGATGGTGACTTCAGTTTGGCAATCCCGAGGACTAAGCAGACATTATTTTTTTTAAAGACCAAAATGAACATAATTATACCTCACAGAGACTATATAATATGTAAAGCTGTTAAAAAACACCAAATGTATACAATGTCATACATTGACAGTAGATGCTCACATTCAAAAAAACTTTTGGTGTTTTACATCATTTTAACACATTTTAGGCCATATATGACTTTGATTTTTTTGTTGTAAGTATGTTGTATGAAGTAAATTTCATTATTGTAGTATTTAATAGATGTTTAGTTTATAAATATAATATATATAAAATGTTGTATTATTTATTCTTTGGTTCAGTTGGATCTACATTGTATGTAAAAAAAGTTTCCATTTGCGTACAGTCATGCATGTATCTACAACTGAAAAACTGCCTTTTGGAAACACAAGGTCATTTTAATTTATTTATTGTTTATTCAAGCTTTTGAAATAGATCTTTTGTAATTAAAGTGACACATGGGCCGATGATGGCAATCTTGAAGTGTATATCGAGCACTGAATTTGAAATTAGCATCTCGAAACATGTTTTGCTGTACTTAGCGGTACTCGTCTGATAAAGCAAATGTCACTGGTCTAGCCTGGTCAAGTAAAATTCATTGGGTTGAAGAGTGCATAAAAAATATCCGCATGACGGATATATTCATATGAGAACTGAACACTTATTTTTGTGTCTACTGCTTAGGATGGCAGACACTTATCGATCACTTTGTCATGCTTTTACCTGCAACCTAACCTTGGCCATCAATTGAAAAGTATTTTAATTGTGTTCATGAAACTTCACCAACGTCTTCATCTCAATGGATGTTGTTACACATGTGCAATACCTCTGACTTTCATTTTGGCAGGTTATGCCCTATTTATCAGCCTAACCTGCAACCTAACCTTGGAAATAAGCAAACAGCACTGTCAGCAGGCGAAGCAAGTGTTCATGGGTGATGGAACACACTTCTAGTTCAAGGTCGACTTAGTGACCGCTTCCCACTAATAACAATCTGGAAACTGATATTTCCATGTCTATACTAGTTTGACATATTAAGCCGTTATATTTGTTTTGTCAAGTGTCGGTGTAGCGGACAATGCGGTGCACTTAAAAACTTAAAAGCACAGGATCCGGGTACAAGACAACGGCGCCACTGAGTTTCTTCAGTGTGTTTAGCCTCGTCCATCGTAAGCGGACATAAATCGTCCTATCTGAAGTTTATATATCGAAGTCTATTCTCCGAGCATGTTTAATAAGCAAAAGTAGGAGTAGGGTGGTTTCCGCGATTCTAATGAGACACCTACCCTGACCAGATCCGCATTTTTTATTTTTTTTATGGTTGGGGATGGTGGTGGTGACGGGCCGGTGAGGGATAACCAAATAAATTGGACTGCAGCTTTGTTTTAGTATATTTTGATGTTAAATATGGCTGCATATGGTGATACTCGCCAATAAAAAATAAATAAAAAAACATTAGCGGGTGGCCAGTTGAGTTCCATAATTCCAGATTGGCCATCAAAATGCACAACGAGAAGCTGAACAGCGGTCAGCCTTTTTAAATATAGGCTACAGACTACTTTTCAGACTTGGTGTGAGCCCCTTCACCGAATACCGAATACGCACCTGTAGACCTTCAATGACTTTACACTCGTTATATTTTTTGACCGACAGTGCCGAGTTGAACATTTTATCGTTTCAGCGTGTAATTTTTATAAAGAAATACCATGATGTTCGTAACATGTAGTACACGCCATGTACTATTTAAGCTTAAACAACATATTTTTAGTATCTCCTTGTATTTCATTAGAAAAGAACACAAGTGTTACCATTTTTAAACGCATTTTAACAATGACATCTCTTACGAGTTACTTCCCCTCGCTTCGGAATTTTAAATGGGTGAATCTCGAAATTTCTCGCGCAGTAAAGCATCTAAAAGTCAATACAGCTGAAGATGACGAAACTTAAAAGGGAACTAAAATTTTAATCATGTAAACTTGTTACAATCTTCCAGATTACGCGTTTAAAAAAAAGAAAATGGCGGCTGTTTCACTTTTTTTTGACGTTGACGGAAAATGACGTACTACTTTCCGTTGTCATGTGTTGCTATGATAAGTGGACGGCGGAGCTAAAAACCACTCTGCTTCCCACCTGAAAGCAATCTCGTTGGAGTTGCATTGCTTTTGCATTTATGCAAACATCTAGATCAGTTGTAGGTGACCATGACCAAAAATGCATGTACATTTACTTATAATCCATAAAACATTGGATTGTCAAACAGACGTTGACTGTTTGCAGCACTGGACGTTTGCCGTTCCAATCAGAAATTCTCAACAGACGGTAACCGTTTCATTTTGTTTCTCTTTTCCTCACATACACGACGGTTTATTTTCACATGCACATAAGTATCTGAAAAAGCAAAGAGTACGAACTATGAGTAATACCCACACCTTTCATAAAGCACTTACACGTTCCAATTGTGTTGTATTTTCTAAAAATATCCGACAAATTTTGTTTTGTTATACTGTCAGGGTGAAAATATTTCGTCCCATGGCCCTTGCAAATGGTCCTATGTAGATTGATGTACTAAATTGTATGAGATAACTTACATCAATTGATGGAATCCTAAGCAAAATTAATTGTTCTCACACGTGTGTTTGTTTGAAAATGTATTTTACGCAGACGTTGGCCGTTCCACAGGGTTCCCACGCGTCAGGGAAAAGTCGAGGAAAATGAAAAATGTTCAAGGTCAGGGAATTGTCAGGGAATTTTGACAAATGTCAGTGAATTTTTAAAATTTGGGAAATGTCAGGGAAAAGTCAGGGAATTTCATTTTCATTTGACATAAACATATTTATATTTATTTTGAGATAGAACATAATTCTGTTCTGCGCAAACTAGTGTACCATATACTATGTGCTGATAACTAACATGTGCAATGTTTGGTTTTGGATGTACTAACTGTATCACAGTTCATCTTGGCTTCTAAGTAAATAGTAAATAATGAGACACTATAATATTTTATTCACTTCAACTGCTATATATAATATGCTAGCAACTGGACTGCATTATCTTAAATGTTGGCAGTGTAATCATTGTCGCAGTAATGAATTGCTGTGCCAATACCATATCCAGCAATTGTAATAAAAGACTCAAATTGAAAAAGTCTAAAACATGTTTGAAAAGGGACGAAAGAGTTGGCTGCAGGGGAGGACTGAGGTCAATAAAGTCATTTAAGGATTATGTCCCCTGTTGTGGAATCCCATTGAAAGTGCCTTTTCAAAAGAAAAGAAATAGACTAAATAATCCTGAATATTTGTACATTTAATTTGCAGTTTAATATGTTTATAAGTTTATCTAGACAGTGCTATACTAGAATAATAAATACAAAATTGATAAAGGGTGTATTGATCCATACTCAGTTTATGTCGTACTCTTGGTCATGCATGTGTTGACTAATTAACATATTTATCAAGTATGTTGTTTTTTATAATTCAAGGGTAGCAATGCCTAGATAAATGTTTAAACATATTAAACTGGAAGTTTCATGTAATATTCAAAATTATTTGAGGTTTAATTTTTATCTTTTTCAAATGCAACCTCAATGGGAATACACAAAAGCGGACATAATCCTTAATTCAGTAATAAATGTTATAGAAAAAGTTACTGAAAATGAACACCAAAACATAAAATTATGTCCGTGAAATTTAGATTTTTGTCAGGGAATTTTGGATCAAATGGTGTGTGGGAACTATGTAATCCACGAACAGACATTGATTCAATGGTATCGTTGTCCCGTCCAGAAGCGCTGTGAAATAAAAACGTCCAGTAACACTTCAATAAAATTAAATGACACTGGGGTCACTGCCAATGTTTAACCGAAATAGTAAATATAGATATAAAAATCGAAAAAGAAAAGTAGCATTCAAGGACGACAGTCAACCACAAACACAGACAGAAACAAAAGAACAACTTTAAAGATGAATGAACACAAACACAAAAGGGTTGAAAAGGTTTAAATCGGGTTCTATAGTGCACCAAACCTCACACTTACCCTACTGTCAACCCAATAAAACGGGACAGTGTAAATAAAGAAATACCCACTATGAACTATTATCTAACCAACAAGGCAGCATTAATAGGCAATATAAGTAAAACACAAAGATGTTCGTGTATATATAAATAAAAATATAGCCTAGAAAGCCACAAATAAGGTACTCAATGACTTGCCAGAAGCCAGAGCAACAGAGAACAAACCATTGAGGGCACGCAAGACATGATTGTAGATAAACATCAAACGTCACCGTCCTTTTGGACTTTAGATAGACGTCATCATAGGGTCCGCATCCTGTCCGGTCATCGCACAATTAAAGAAGAAAGCATAATGGCGAACTGTAAATGGGTCCACCACCAAGCATGCAGTGCATTGCAAAATGATAGTCATATCCTCTTTTGGTAAACCGTTTAACAAATTTAGCAAAATGATAATGATCATGACCAAGGATCTTACGAAGTTTGTAAATCACGTCACCATAAAAGTCCATTTCGCAGAAGAGTTTTTAAATTACTTTTATATTTGGAAAGAAGATCAGCGTTACTATAAAAAACATTTTGCAAAGGTTTTACGCAGTTTATGATAACAGTAGTCCCGATGGAGTAGCGTTTTAGTAATGCAAAGATTACGAATATTAAAGTCCTCAACTCGAGCACAAGCCCCAGAAAACGAACAAGCCGAGACACACAAGAAGTCGGCCGGGGAACATCCCCATCTAAATGGGGACAATTAACAACATCAAAATTAAAATCAACAATCTTGCCAAAAACTTTGCTAATTAGTTTACCATTTCCAATGGAGAGAGGCGTGATAGGAGGCGTGAGAAGTGTTGCATATTATAATTACCTCTCATGAACATACTCAATAAAACCGAGTCTGCTACTTTTCTCTTTTGTTTCTGATTGTTGTAACTCGCTGAACCATTAATTTAATTCATTGTATAAGTTCGTTCTCATAAATCTGATACACCTGGGTTACCTCTAACTCCGCATAATGGCGGTAATGCCGTTTTTATGGCAGATGTAACGCAGCATTTTGGAAAAAAATACGTTTCTGATCTTAAATAATGAAGCGACAGGTAAGACAAATTATTCGTCTGTTTATTAAATCTTAGTTCTCCGAGGAACGACAGTGTGCATTCGGATCTACACACGTTACACTAACTATCCAAACTGTTCGTTATTCCAGGAAAGTTTGGTTTTCTCAATCATTAATGATATAGATCTATATTATATATATATATGATTAAAAGTTTTAAAAAATCCCTGTGCTCCAACTTTAAATTTTAAGTGCGGTTACAACTAAACCTCATGATGCAGATTTTGGTAACGTAGCAGGCTATGGAGCATGTATAATGTTTCATCAATTCAAGTTTGAAAATAATTAATCGAACATCTACGCCAGTCCCGGGGTGCCAGATACCCCTCACCTTCAAATACAATTGACATTTTTAACTGAAGCGATGAGTTCTGTTTGTCTGACCCGCCACGAAAGTGGTGAGGCTATATAGTGTTACTCGTGTCCGTCCGTACGTCCCATTTTGCATTCTTTTTTTTTTTATTATATTCGTAGGTCAAAGACCGTAAGTGTCAGAGCTTTCAAACTGCATACACACTTACATCAATATGACAGCAATACACTCCTACCAGAATCAGGTTACTATGAATAACCGTGACCTACTTTTTATAGTGTTTATTTACATTTAAGTTTTTGGTATATCCATTTCTCAGGCATCATATGCTGTACAGCTTTCACATTTTACATATGTTTACTACTAGATGACAGCAGCATGTTCCAATAAAATATAGATCAGTATGGATTACATTGACCTACTTTTGGCACATTACAGTTTTACATTCAAGTTTTTTATTATGTTCATTTCTCATATATCAAAAGTCATATAGCTTTCAAACGTCTTACTTACATCCATACACTTTATTACATTTCGTTATGTGACTATGTGTACGTCCGCTTTAACACGGGGCGTCCGTGTCCCATGGACACATTTGCTAGTTAATTTACATTCAACTTTTACACTGAAGTGCTTGGTAAAGTCAATTTCTCGGCATCAGATGCCGTACAGCTTTCAAAATTTTACACATGTTTACAACTTCATCACAGCTGCATGTTCCAATAAAAATAGGTCATATGAATTACATTGACCTACTTTTGGCATATTACAGTGTTTAGAATTGGTAAAATCACATCTGGTGAAATAGACTTTCTAGTTCGCTTACCTCAAAACTATTTAAAACATCTTTTGTGTGAAACTGCAAAGTTGATTCTAACATTTTCTGATTTGCACTGGCCTTTTTACTGCCATCTAGCACATCTCCTATATTTTTCGGACCACCCATGAAATAGAGAATTTTGCGGTGAAACAAACAGTATCCAAAATCTCTTCGACTCGCTGGTATACCACAAGGAGCTTGTGCTTGAAACACCGTAAAACCTGACAGTTTTAAGAAATAACAGTATGGATAAATTGTACAGGTAAAATATTTCCCTTCAACGATTAACTCAAGAAAAACTAAGAAGTCATTATTTAACACTTTCTTCTGCAATACAACTAGGGCCTTCTCTATTAAAAAAAGTCATCATCTTCTCAGCTTCTGTTTGTGTACTTGTGTCGATGTATATATTTTATTTTGTTTGATCTCTATTGATATATCTTCCCATTCGGTGTAATTCCCGTCAACGGGGAATATTTGTTTGCGTTTTTATCGGAGCGCCCGATGGGGTAAATATTTTGCGAGTCGATGGCTTCGTTACTTTTCTTTGTAAATGTCCATTTCATTGATGGTTAAAGCGAAAGTCCGGTCTTTTTTCGCGTTTTGTTCTGAAATGTGATAAATATAATCTAACATTCGTTCTCATTCATTATTAAATTTATTAAACACGTTAGCAAAACTGATATACTGCTCGGCAAGAGCTCCGCATTATATAATTGTGCCGACTCGTTTAATAAATTCAATAATGAATGAGTACTCATGTAAGAGCCTCTATGTACTAATCATTGTTTCAGTACATAACCCTTAACACCCTAACCATCGGAAAACATGGGATGCCTAAACAACTTAATGCCAAAGAAGTTGCATATGGATTTGTATGTAGCTTGTGCGTCTATGGGCAGCAAACAATTCGTATTTCGAGATATAATTCCGGAAACAACTTGATGCAAAGTCGGAGCACATGGAATTGTTTTACTTTTCGTCACATTTTCGAACTAAGATTTAATACATAAACGAATAATTTGTCTTAACTGCTGTCATTTTTTAAGACCGGAAACATCTTTTTTCCCACTTCTGCCATAAAACGTGTCGGACCGGACCTGTATTGTTTTGCTTCCGGGGTCGTAACCGAAAGTAGCGCTCGAAAAACATAATTCCAATATGGAGCAAGGCATAAAAACGCTGGATAACATCGTTTTTGGCATTGAAATGAAGAAAAACTTTATTTCTAATGAAAACTGAAAGAATACAATCAGCTAGCTCACTTTTCTTGTCAATTATATCACTCCTCCAAATGGCATGCAGATGTGAACACAAACATGTGCTTTTCTGACAGAATTTTATTTTGGCAAATAACAAACAAACAAGATTATCAACCCCAGTCGGGATGTTTATCATTATAATGGTTAGGTATGTTAAATGACAAAAATCCATATCCTTCGTTTCACAGTATGTTGTTTACCTGGTGACAGCTCTTGCAAAATGAGTATTTTCCCTATTTGTTTAATGAGCCAAATAAATACCGGTCCGATCCCAAAAGCGTCGATACCGCCTTAATGCGATGTTAGGGGTAACCCACGGTGTGATAGTTTAAATTGGTTCTATCTTGCGTTAGTCAGATTAAAGCCTTATGGCTGAGTTATCTGCACTTTAACTGGCAAACTGCTTTAAAGTTTTCCCCTGAAACAATCCGAAATCTTATTTTCCCCGCAATCTTAACTGACCTGTATCAGAATATTTGTAACGGCTGGTAAACAGTGTGCGTTGAGGCGTACTTCCGGCTTATGGAAAACTATTAACGCCAAAATTCCAGACATGTTGTTGATAGAAATGCAGACATGTAGATACTACATTTTACTTTTGTAAATGTACACTTGAAAAATGGAGACGTGTTACATGTAATTGCGAAACATGAAGATGTTAAAACAGACATGTGCATACTTCATTATACACGTGTACCTGTACCAATATACTATACAGACATGTACACACGTAATTAAGAGGCATGGCAGTGTAATCGGACAATTTAAACTCCAGACTTGTGCTCCTGCAAAGTCTAGGATGAAAAGTCCATCCTAGCTAGGCCCGGTTTTATGTAACATATTGATCGTAAGTGTTTTACCTTGATTTACAATTCACAAATGAATGCGATTTCATCTCATTTTCTTATACATTTGATATTTCTGTACATAATGCACACATGTGTCTACATTAAATGCTTAGGTGCAAACATGTGAACAGTTTTAAAATTTGAGTCTTATCGTAAGAAACGGGGTACTGCAGGTTTACAAAAAATGAGATATAGAGTCCTATTGAAACCACAGCGTCCGAACGCAATGGCATCGTAGGTCAGCACTATACTGCAAACAAGGACTTGATAATACAATGAAAGAGACAAAAAACAACAGAAAGGGTGGTGAAGACAGGGTTACCGACTTGGAACGGTCAGTATGCATTAAGGCCAACTGGTTAGCTTGAATCGATTTTATATGCGCACAATCCTCGCTATTATCCTGTCTTCAGCGCCCAAAGTAAACAAAACTACATCCCATCAAAAGGAATTCTCTAACAATAAAGTCCACATCCAGAGAAACTAACTAAAGACACATACAAAATAATAAACATCTCAGGATGTATCCAGAATCGTACTGCACAACCATAGTAGTTGCAGCTAAAGAGAAAACCAATCTAGGGTACGACCAGAAAACCCAAGGGACGAAAGCTCATGCACCCACCTCCCTTAGTTGGGGCTTCAGTAGGTACAATCATAGAGTCCCAATAAGTAGTTAAGTCATCGCACAAGTGAAAAGTGAAGCGTAATGATTGACTGTAGAGGGGTCAATCACTAAACATGCAGTGCGCTGTAAAACCAAAGGGTTATATCCTTTTCTGACGAACTTCCTGATTAAATTTGTAAAGCGGTCAGAAAACCCTTCAGACCCCTTTAACTTTCGAAGTTTATAGACCACATCTCCATAAAATAAGGGTTGTGATTAGCCTAGTCGCAGAAGTGTTTTAATGTTGGTGTTGTACTTTTCCAGCAGGCCCTCGTTGCGGCGGTAGAATGTAGAGAAAGATCTACGTAGTTTGTGATAACGAAAACCCTGCTAGATAAGTTTACTTGTAATAACTTGATTTCGATCATTGAAGTCTATAACATCATTACACGCTCTAGCAAATCGAATGAGCTGGGAGATATGAGGTAGCACGAGGTACATCTCCATCCAGGTGTGGATAGTTAAAGATGTTAAAATTGAAATCATCTCTCTTATCATAGATTTTAGTATGAATACAATCATTTGAAATCGAGAGATGAAGATCGAGAAATTCTGCTACTGTATCCGAACTGTTGGCTTTATTCAACGTGAGCTCTGGTGGATAAATGTTTGTAACCATATAAGCAAAGAACGGATTATCAATATTGAGTATGTCATCAAGACACCGAGAAGTATTATTAAAGGCATCAATAATTTCACCCTGGCTAGCAGATGACAAACTCAACATAAAATTTATTTCATAGCAGTACAAAAACAAATCTGCAACAAGTGGCGCACAGTTAGTGCCCATAGGACTACCAACAACCTGGCGGTAAACAGTTTTACCGTATCTTATAAAGATGTTATCCAGAAGAAAAGATAAGCCTCTACAAACATCAGTACAAGTCCACAAATTATACTTATCAATGGGGGCGTCAGTAAAGAAAGCCCTGATATTATTACTGGCTAGAAAAGTTGTACCTTCTCTAGCAAATGTCTTCTGAATAAGCTGGCAAGTCTAGAATTACATCAATCGGAACTGCCTGAACCATTTTTTCAAAGATAATTTTGGCAAGTAATAGACACCATCTTGGATACTACTTTTCGGTCAGTCACCTGGAATAAATACTGAGGGTGACCATTGAACTTTCATCCCGAATCATTATGGATTTGGCCGAGCGTTTACGATTGGCTACTGTTTTTGTCATGTAAAAAAATCAGTACGGAATTAATTACAAAATATTTTTATATTTAACTATTTTAACTTAAACTGACTATAAAATGATAAGACTTATTTTAAAAGAGTATAACATTTAATATATTATATTTAAAATCAATCCATTTTCGGGTCTATATATTTGTTACGGCCTACATGGTATTTTGCCGAGGCAAATCACCCAAACCTATCAAATCGACGGGTATCTTTGGAAATACCTACGAGCGTTATTTCCGATGATCTGCGGAAATGGGTGAGTTTGTATGATTGGAATTATATCTTCGCGGAAAATAACGGATTCTTCCGAAGTTAAAAAGGAACACGACGATATATCCGAATCTGGCTAAAGTTGAATTTCGGATGTTTATATTCCAGAGGGATACAGTATGGCGTGTGAGAACACGTGTACGTTCATACTATGTACCAACCTCCGCGCAGTGATATGGTAGCCAATAATCCCTGCCACCACACAAATCACGTGACGATAGCTGAGGCCATGTGATTACAAAATGGCGATACCGGTGTCACAGTAAACAATGGCCAAAAATAAAACACCTAAGAAAATGGTGCCTGAGAACTGTTTTTATGCCATCAGCAACAATATTATAGTGTAAAGAGTACTCAAGAGTAAATGGAATGAAATCTAAATGTAATATTCTCAACGTAATACATATTTGTTTACCAGTAACCGATGTGCATATAGATTTAATTCCACTACATCAGCCAGATATGCTCGCCTGGTTTTCTTAAAAAAAACTATTTTTACTGCAGTTTCCTGTTATATTTTTGGCTGTAACCGTATTCTGGACATGTTGTTGATATTTGAGAATGGAGCTCATGATGTTTTGACCGTTTTTAATATAAATGTCAGAAGTGAAAGTAGACAGGGTGCGAACTTGCAAGGGGTAAAAAAGTTTGACCTTTGATCCGGTGTTAGTATACAGCTGAAGAAATGATTCTTATGATATTCAACACCCTATTTCCTTGTTGATGTTTAATTGCAGACATGTTGATTTTTTTATTTACAGTGTCCTGTTTTAATGGGATGACAGTAGGGTAAGTGTGAAGTTTGGTGCACCCTAGAACCGATATAAACCCCCAGTGGCCGTTGTGGCCACTGACCGTTCCAAGGCGGTGATTTCTATATTTACACTGTCCTGGTTTAATGGGATGACAGTATGGTAAGTGTGAGGTTTGGTGCACCCTAGAACCGGTTTAAACCCCCAGTGGCCTTTGTTGCCACTGACCGTTCCAAGGCGGTAGCCCTATTGTCAACCATTTTGTGTTAGTGATGTCGTTTGTATTATTTATTGCTTTTGCCTTCTCGTTTGTCTGTTTGCGTGTTTGTTTTTGTGTTTTGTGGTTGACTGTCGTCCTTGAATGCTGCTTTCCCCGTCCGATATTTTTATCTTTCTTTATTTGCATGATAAAGTAAGTTTCCCAGAATTTTGATCAGGTTTGAGTTTTTAACAGTTTGTCAACATTCTAAATTTACCGTGGAAAGGGCATGGAGACTCATTTACGCTAATATAACCTATAAAACATATATTCGCTAAAATTTATTATTTTTGTTATAAATAACTTATTGTTGTAACCAGATACCGTTTTTCATACTATTTTCCTATGTTATGAACAAAGCAAGTTGAAATATTTGCCTAAAAACAGTTAACCAAAATATTTAACTTAGCTGGATTTCAGTCAGCTATAAATTTGTGTGGCGAAAGCTCTATGAACTTATTTTAATCACTCTCGACGTCTTGCTGGGTAGAACCAGTACTAATCAACTGCAGATAAAGAGTGCTTATGGACACAACACATATGGTAATGGCGGGGATCGAACCCACGTACTTTCGATCCTGGTTCCAACGCTCTAACACTAGATAAGCGATTTGCAGGAATTGTTGAAATAGGCATATACTTAAGTGTTTTAATTCTTTTAGTCTTTATAATGTTATACCTTATCAAAACTCCCATTCTTAATAAATATTGCAGTTAAGTTATACCTAATTTTGCAGTGATTTAATGAGAAGTGTACAAATATAAGCGATAAACAATAGACCCACTGGCCTTGTTTCAAATTGTTCTCATGTTCAACATTTTTTAAATATAAATCTACCTAAAACTATGAACTGTGGTCCATATTTGACCCCATTGTCACCAATTTGTAACCAAGTTTATCCTAACTAACTCAGAGTAATTAAATACATAGTGTGAACACCTGATCACCATTTAAAAATAACTTGGCAGGGGTCAATAATCTTACGCTACATGCAACTTATTTCCTGTAGAACACATTGTAAAACTGTGACCCCCGGGACAGGACCATACTTGATTCCAGGGTCATGATTTTGATTTTTCAAAGAACAGTTTCTAAAGATTGTTCTATATAACTATATGTACATATATGACCACTGGGCCAAATATGACCCCAGGGTCACCATTTTAACCAATTTGCTAGTGGATCACAAGAAATATAAAAATATCGGACAGGGAAAGTAGCATTCTAGGAGGACAGTAAACCACAAAACACAGAAACAAACACGCAAACAGACAAACAAGAAGGCAAAAGCAATAATAAATGCAAACGACATCACAAACACAAAAAGGGTTGACAATAGGGCTACCGCCGTGGAACGGTCAGTGGCAAAGTAGGCCACTGGGGGTTTAAACCGGTTCTAGGGTGCACCAAACCTCACACTTACCCTACTGTCATCCCATTAAAACAGGACAGTGTAAATAAAGAAATCCCCGCCATGATCTAATCTCTAACCAACAAGGCAGCATCAATAGGCAATATAAGTAAAACACTAATATGCTCGTGTAAATATAATACAAAAAAAAAATAGCCTAGAAAGCCACAATGAAGGTACTCAATGACTTTGCAGAAGCCAGAGCAGTAAGAGAATAAGCCATTAAGGGCACGATAAGAAAGATCATGGACAAACATCATACGCAACCGTCCCAATGGGCTTTAGGTAGGCATCATCACAGAGTCCACAGCCTGTCCGGTCATCGTACAATTAAAGAGGAAAGCATAGTGGCGAACTGTAAAAGGGTCCACCACCAAGCATGCAGTACGTTGCAAAATGATAGGGTCATAACCTCTTTTGATAAACTTTTTATCAAGTTTATCAAAGACAGTATGAAAGTGATCATGACCTAGAATCTTACGAATTTTATAAATAACATCACCATAGAAGTCAGGTTGTGATAATCCTTGTCGCAAAAGAGTCCCTATATTACTTTTATATTTGTCTCATGCATAATATTAATCCTTTAGCTCTTACGGTTTTAAAGAAGAGTTTTTAAAAGTTTTCCTTCATAACTATATTGTCAGTTGTGAAAGACAGTGTGCACTGAGATTTTCAGAATTAATTGTACAAATTCCAAAATTAATATGTTATTAATATGTTATGTTTGGTACCAAATGTTTTATCATTCCATTGCCAATATCAAGTTGTCATTTCTTTTTCAATAGGTTGAATCACTATCCCTTGATAAAGAGGATAGGGGTGTAAAGTAAAATTTTCAAAGTGAATACTTGTGTATGTGTAATTTTAAGGATTATAGTCCCTCTACCATTTGAGCCCCGAGAAGAATCCCTCGTTGACTCGACATTATGTGTGGTCTGTTTGTGTGAGTGAGTGTGTGTACTTGAAGCAGATATCGTTAACCCCGGGGTTGAGCCATATTTGAACCCAGCGTCACCATTTTAGAAATGCTTGGTAACGGTTACTAACCTTATTAAACATATAAAATAGTAAACCTGTATCTCTTGTAGTTTCAGAGAATTTCTTTTTTTTAAATAAAACATACTTTTATTCAAAAGGGGGAGGGG
Organism: Cyrtodaria siliqua; assembly: GCA_037043455.1. Taxonomy (NCBI): domain Eukaryota; kingdom Metazoa; phylum Mollusca; class Bivalvia; order Adapedonta; family Hiatellidae; genus Cyrtodaria; species Cyrtodaria siliqua. The sequence goes on along the minus strand of JAWPHD010002833.1, from coordinate 208,892 downwards.
AGATAACTCTAATAACAGGAACCAGATACCCTGTTCACACTGCTATCTGGATATTTTGTTTCTCTGCAAGGTACTCAATAACATGGTACTAGTAAGAATTTGTCCATTGCGATGCTAACAAAAATGTGTACCAGGGGCGTAACTAGAGCTAAAAAGACGTGCAAGCAACCGAGATCAAATGGTCGCGGTCGGGAATGTTGTGTTTGTTGTGCTGGGGTGGGGTGCGGTTGTGGGTGTGGAGAGGGGTATCCCCTTCCCATTTTTAAATTGCATCGAAAGCTTCAAAACAAATAAAACGTAAAAAGCCGCAAAAAAAGAGAAAAAAAAGAAGACTTTTAGGGTCAGAGAAGGCGCGGATTAGGAGAAATAAGATGTGATACCACAAACATAAATGGTTGACAATAGGGCTACCTCCTTGGAACGGTCAGTGGCAAAATGGGGGACGGTGGGGGGTGGGGGTGGGTTAACGACAGGTTCGAGGGTACACCAAACCTCACTCTTACCCTATTGTCATCTCATTAAAACGGGTTGGTGTAGATACAGAAATCACCACTAAGCTTTATCCCCTAACAAACAGGTCAAATAAGTATAGCACAAAGATTATCTTATATACATGTATATCAATGTAAAAAAGAATATTGAAATCAAAAAAGCAAATACTCAATTACTTTGCAGATGCCAGAACAAAAAAAATAAATAATTGATTGACAGTGTTTGTAGATTGAATATCAAAATCGCCGGCTATATCTATAGTTTCCTGGGACAGCGACGCATTCGAATAATATATACTCTCTCGCACAATTTCATTGAAATCACATATCTTTTTTAAAGAAAGGGTTTTAAAGGATCTTACATAATTACTCATTCATTATTGAACTTATTGAACGAGTTGACACGAGGCTCTGACCGAAAATTATATATTTTTTGCTAACGAGTTTTATAAATTCAATAATGAACGAGAACGAATGTTAGATTCTATTCATCACATAACTCACATATCGATTTTTTATTGCATTTTTTCTGTCGCTTTAACATGCGAAACCGACATAAACCGTGGGAATTGGATCCTAGTCATTATCGATTTATTTTGACATACTAGGTTTATTTGCATACTTATATAACTAGTGGTATATCGAAAATACGGAATGGTGTTATTTCACTCCTTCACCGTAAGTTATGTGATATATACCTATCAATAATTATATACATAGTACCTTATTTTTTTACAGTGGAATACAAAAACCTGTATTACCGCTAGAGGTTTCCTGAATCCGTATCAGAATGCTAATAAAAATAGATTCCGTATCACTATCCTACTTAAAATAGAGCAGGGGAATTCCTAATAATGCTCGCATTTACACCAATTTGCACGAGAACGTCAAGACGACGTTACGTCAAACAAACAAAACAAGTATATCACACCAATGTACTTCAACATGTAAGCTGTAGAAACACCACCTAATATATTGATACGTCCATTTTCCCTTCTAAGCTTTATAAAAAAATAGCCTTGAAACATTTAGAAACCTTCTTTATTGCATACGTATGCAATTGAAATGTAAATATGTCTAATCTTCAATTATATGTAGGAGGTATATAATAGACGGATCATTACTCGAGTAGCCTGTTCTGGAAGATTGTATCACCTCAAATAGGTAAATGCCAGATCAAGATGAAATGATATTAAAGAATAAGTAGCTCTATATCCTTTTGATCTCTTAATCCACCGGGTATTTCAACCGGCTTGAAAACATGTTTATTTAAATGATGCAGCTTTCTTTCTTTCATTTCTTTTCCTGCTTGAAATTCTGATGTGCAAGCATGTGTGAATCTGTTCTAGCTACTCCTCTGTGTATGGCTCGTGGCCTATGTGTAAGGCATTCGATACAAACACACACATCGCTGTGTATATAAATTGGGCATTCATAACTAGGTAAAATAAACGTTAATTATTACCAAACACATAGTCAATATTTGAATATTCATACAAGCTCCTTTGGACCCTATCCTCATATTAGGACGGTGACGTTTGATGTCAGTCTTCAATCTCGTCTTGTCGTGCCCTTAATATGTTATTCTCTTGCTGCTCTGGATTCAGCCTTTCACTCATTGAGTACCTGCTTTGTGGCTTACCTTTTTTTTTTGTATTCATATATACACGAGTATTTTTGTGTTTTACTTATATTGCTGATTAATGCTGCCATATTGGTTAGAGAATTAAGCATGGCAGGGATTTCTTTATTTACACTGTCCCGTTGCAGTGGGATGACAGTAGTGTAAGTGTGAGGTTTGTTGCACTCTAGAACCTTCACCATTAAAAAAGATAAAACGTCGAACAGGAAACAAACCCCCCAGCGGCCGTTCCAAGGTGGTAGCCATTTTGTCCATCCATTTGTGTTTTTGTTTGTAATTGCATTTTATTTTAAATGCGTGTATTGTTTTACTGTGTTCTGTGAGTTTTTTTTTTCCAGTTCGACGTTTTATCTTTTTTATGGTGCAAACGATATTGACTACTACGACAAGTAATTTCACCTAAACAAATAAAAGGTGTTAATGTATCAAACTCACACGGATCCGACACTGTCAAAGAAAAGCAACATCTTAAAGACACAAAATTGACTTAGCTTACTCCATTCACCGCACGTGGTCGAACAAAGCAATTTATATGTTTTCATGTGCAACACGAGCTGTTCTGTAATCGCTCATGCATTTCAAATGATCTTGAGGATGTGATTTGTCGGTTTGGATTGCCAAGTTGAATCTTTTGAGATTCCCACATCCCCATTTATTCCTCGGGATTTAAGTTTACATTATTACTAACGAAGAGATTCCTATGGTTTAATATTTTCGGAGGATAGACTATGACAGACGGTATCATCCGAGGACGAATCGAAGCAATGGCAACAAAGTGTCTTGAATACGCTGAAGAAATACATTGGCCGGTGACAAAAAACACAATGCAGCGTTAATCGAGTCATTCGAGTTTATATGTTTTTACTTTAATTTTACCATCACCCTCGCAGAACTGATACGTGGTAGTACTCTTGTATCGACATTCGTTATCGGACCATCAGTCCCAAGCTTTACTTTGTAAATATAACTACTAATGTAAGGCATCATTCACGCTTTTGCATTCACCGACCAGTTATCATTGCCTTTCCTGTTGGTATATATAACCGCTCACAGCCTTCATTCGGAGTTCTGAAGTTTCCCGCCTGTTGTTTGTGTAGGGACATATGCCCATTAATATTACGTCGACTGGCGTGGCGAAGAGGATAACGATATACTCACAGGGACTCTGTTTCGTCGGTGTGTTACTGGGAAAGATCTGGTCTTTTTCCAGATATTCTGGGAAAAAAGGACCCTTGTAAATTTAGGAAATTCCTATCGTAAAAACGACAAAACTGGGATTGTTTTTAACCGATAAAATGGCCAATTAAAAATTGTTTACGTCAACATTTTGTAAGTTAAGGTGAGGGAAAAACTTAAAGGTATTATTAGGAACACTATTACATCATATTCAATAACATACCACTTATATTGATTAGTATGTAACATAAGGGATGTATCAATAAAACATACACATGTAAAAAAAGGGTCCGTTTTTCAGCCCTGTGGAACACCTAGAAAAAGCCCCGAAGATGGATTAACCATTTTATTCATATAAAGTGCGCCGTATCTGGTATAATTCGTCATAGAAAATATATCGTCTGTAGCACACTAGAATGGCATGGCATGATATTAATTATGTTGATGGCTCTGCATATTATGTCGACATTTAAATACGAGCGACATACGAAACACGGTACAAAACTGGTAACGAAACGCGTTTTTTTATGAAAACCTTTTATTTTGCTAATAATATAGTCTCTACCTAAGACAATGTAGTAATATCGTCAAGGCACGATACGGAAATGTAGGCATACATCAGGATCATTATGTGTACAATTTGCCAATGTAAATGGGTCGAGTACGAATTACATCAAATTCTGATGAAAAAAGTATCCGGCTGATACGCTTTATCCGAATTTCAATTGACATTTTAATGTGTTTATACTGAAGGGATTTTGTCTAACTTGCGTTTTTGATCATCTATTTATATACAGTTTTAGACAATTTAAAACATTTTCTGTTGGAATTAGTCCGATGATGTATTCTACATTAAGCTTTTGTTTCGTATATTTACTATTTATTCACGAAAAAGGAAACCCTAAAAAGCGATAGTACACTTGACAGTGTATCGGATGATCCACAGAGCGGTCATGCGCAGCCGTGGTCGATAGGATAATTTTTTGTAGAAAACATTGTTGTACAGTACTGACTACTGATTTTATTTAGGAAATAAATGATTGGTCTCCATTTAGAAAATACATGATTGATCTCCATCCACTACAAAATTGACCGTCATTATATAGCATAAAATGTACTGAAAAATGCAGATAAACACAATTCAAATAAATATTTAACAGGAAATGCAGCTTTCACAGAACACAGTAAACCCCAAAACACGCAAAATGGCAAATAAGAATGGTAATAGTAATATTAAAGTCATATGACGTCACAATCACAAAAAGGGTTGACAATAGGGAACGAACAAACCAACAAACTATCTCTCTTCTCTCTTCAAAAAGTGATGAACATTTCCTTCGTCTCTTGGGACTCTTGTTTACTCTTCGATGGAAATAATTAATTCACAAGCAAATTTATTTAAAAATAAATGAAATATGTCAAATTATAGCCCTTGGCATACCTGTCGCTAATACGAAACCTCTTGAAAGAATATTAAACTTCTTGAGTTGGATAGCAGAAATACCTTGATAATCGTTTTTTGTTCCTGTTTGTGCTTAATATTTTTATTTTTTTATTTTTTACATTCTACCCAGGCAAATACTACCATTAAGTAATACCAATAGAAACAAAACTGTGAATGTATATTTTCCATTTTGATTAAATCTACATTTTTGTTTGTATTTGTGCGATATATAAAAACAATCTATTTCAAGTTGTTGGTTAGCATGGCAACGAATTCAAAATTTACAATCACACTCATTATAACATGATTAAACAGCATATTCTGAGTGGAGTTTATGATATTTTATTTCCAAATTTAACGGAAACAAATCATGGTGTACAAATATTGGCATCAACTAAATTTTCATAAGGTCTCACGACGTTATTAACGCATTTACGTCGTAAACAATTAAGTGTACACAATTTACTTTGGTCGTCGTCTTTTTCCATAATGCGCATGTGTAGTCTCGGTGATGGAAGGATAATGTGAACTATTGCTCTCGGCAATACTATTACATATGTTGAGTATTGTGATCTTTGTACTCCCTGAAAGTAATTTTAGTGTTTTATTATGCCACCCTTCGGCGGCATATAGTAATCGCACTCTCCGTCCGTCAGTTCGTCCGTACCATCGTGTCCGGTAAATAAGTTTGACATTCATGAACGGATTTTTAAAAATCTTAGCACAAGTGCTCACCACAAAAAAACGACGTGTCGCACGCAGAACCCATGTCTGCGGCTACAAGGTCAAGGTCACACATAGAGGTCAAAGGTAAAAAAAGAAGTGCTTTCGTGTCCCTATTTCGTGTCCGGCAAATAACTGTGACATTCACGAACGGATTTTTAAATATCTTGGCACCATCTTGTCCGGTAAATTAATATTTATGAAAACTTTAGGTTTGCTGTCAATAACAAGTACAATTTAAAACAGCAGACTTGATTTTAGATATTAATGATAAAGGTTCATAAATGCAATGTCAGCTTTAGGTCGATAAATGTCAAATGTTTGGTGAAGAAAGCAGTGTTAAAGGGACTGTCGGCAATCTGTTTTTTTGTTTGCTTTAGTTTCAAACGTCTTGTGTACTTCCACTTAAACGACCCACCTGTTATTTTCTGTTTAATTAATAGTAATGATTGAAACGTTGACGACATTATAATTAGATGTTGATGAATCATTTATATTAATTAAAATGAAATTAAAATATCCATCTCAACAGCTGATTCGATTGAAAAAAATTATTTCGATCTTGCAAAATAACTTCTCATAGACTGAAATGATCAGATGATAAATTATTATTTATGATAAGGACAACAAAAATAAGCGGAGTCCGCTAGTGTTCTAGACATTTCTTTTCGTAAATTAATTAAATAGGACATCAACAAATTATTTACGACTGAGTGTATTTGCACATTTATTAAATAATTTAATATTTTAACGTTTTATGGTATTTTGATTCCTCTAGCATGTCTAGTGACATTCTATGTTATGTAAAAGTATCTAGCGCAGGTTATTAAATAATACTCTAGGAATGATCAGAACGCAATGGGGCTATCTGTAAAACTATCAAAACTTGACAGCAACAAGGAGACATCGAAACTTTCTTATAGCAACATGGGAATATTTGCCATATGCCCCCTTGTTGTCCTTGCAGATAATGTTATTGTTATCAGATCTGTAAAGTGATATTATAGTCTAATCAGACACGGAAACAAGCAGACTATCAAAGCCCACCGCCGCTAAAGGTAACAATTCCAACGCACGCTAAAGGTAACAACCTCCGCTAAAGGTATTAATCACCTCTTCCGCAGATAACAACCCTAACGTATAAGGTAACAACTTTTCATGTTAACGAATGTAATCGTCAACAGGCACACATCAATAATCTGACAGGATTATACCTGGTGTATGTTTTCCCCCACTTCCCACCACATATTTTGCCAGTTTATGTTTTGACCCAACACAAGTGCTTGTGGCCGGCAAAGCATAACACTAATCAATTGACAAACCAAATTAGATATTGTTTGCATTAAAATATGTGACAAGCAAGGCGGGGTTGGTGGGGTGAAACCATATCAAAAATTGAAAATGTTCATTTGGGCCACACCTTCCTCCCGAGTTTCTGAAACCTTCCAACGCCACTGTAATATGCAGCAGAAATGATCATTCATAAACAATGATACTTCTCACAAATATGATTTATGCATAAGGAAGAATTGCCGTAATTATGAGCTGCTGATCCGGCCAAAATTTCTATCTGAACCCTTATAAGACGGTCGCGTTTGATGTTTGTCTTTAATCTTATCTTGTCGTACTCTTAACGGTTTATTCTCTTGTTGCTCTGACTTCTGCCAAGTCACTGAGTACCTACTTTGTGTCTTTCGATACTTTTTTATATTATATAATGCATGATCGTGTATGTGTTTTACTTATATTGCCTATTAATGCTGCCGTGTTTGTTAGAGAATATAACCTGTGGGGGATATCTTTATTTACATTGTCCCGTTTATTGGGATGACAATAGGGTAAGAGTGAGGTTTGGTATGCTACTTTTCCTGTTCGATTTTTATATCTTCTTTTAATGTTTAAAGTTAAATAGGCCACCATATGCTCAATGCTACTTAACGGAATAAACAAATTGGATATATCTTGATCATTTAATAACTTTTAAAATTAATGTATTTTTCTAACCAAATAAAGTGTAGAACAAACAAAATGTACATGTTGCCTAAATAGTAGGGTGACCATGGCCAAAATCGATGATTATTTTAATGGGTAGGTGGTAACAAAAATAGAACAAAACATATTATATATCAAAATGTTCGTCTTGGTCTGAAGTTTATCAACAATCATCATAAATTGGCAAAAATGAGAGCGAACCAAGTAAACCAATAAAGCATCAAGATGGTCGCCATCTTTGTAAAGATTGGTATGGAGCTTATAGGATGACAAAATACCATAGGTCAATACTTGTGAGTATATTCGTATATAGGTTTACCAATTTAATACTTATTTTAACCTTTTTGAGAAAAATAATTGTCCTTATTTTCACAAAAGAGGCCAAAATCTAGGTCAATACTGCAAATTATTTTTAAAAAACGTGTTACAGCCCTATAATATTCAAAATGTATTATACAATTGTTTTTGTTTTTAAATCAACTTTTTCTGTTACTTTAAAAGTTTTAATTAACTTATTAAATACAAAGAGAGGATAAAATTGAACAAAATGTTTGTTTTATAATATATCCTTTCAACTGCAATGTGATATTTTAGTAAACGTTTAGTTTTATGTAATCTTGTAAAGTTGTTTATTTTAACAATGTATTCTAAATAATTAAGAAGTAGTCATAACAAATTACTCTGAAATATTTCTCCTAATATCACTATTTTACCTAGGAGTATTTTACAAGAGCACCGGTATAGTTTATGAAGAGGTAACATTCAAATGTAAACTGTAGACATTAGAATAAAGTTGCTTTTTGAACAATTTCATTAAAATCAGAAACGTAACAGCATGTTTCTAGGATGTTTGCGATTAAAGAAATTAGTGTATAATATTAGTTGATGTGACATGTTTTGTGATGACAGAGCAGAGCTCCTTCCGCTCTGGGCAGCATTTTAGTCCAATATTGCATCTGACTGCTTACATGACACAGAAAAAGTAGTATGTTCTCAATTATAATCACCCCTCCTAATGAATACAGTACAGTGTACACTTCACTCAAACGAACAAACGGACGATGAATGCCCTTGGTCAACTTAAATATATTACTGAACGTTTAATAGTACACGAAGGACAGGAGGAGCTCACTAAGATTATGTTGATGTCTTACTAAAACAAGACGATGACACATAGTAAGATTCAGTAAAATGCAAATCAAAAGATATCCTAAGTAATGAGGAAGAGATATATTTAGGGCTAATAACCATACAATAATTAAAAAATACGCCTCTGGAAAGAGTTATGACTTTTGAAAATGCACCTGCACCATTGAGTTAGTTTTATGATGATGGGAAAATTGTTGCAAACAAAAAGGCTGATATCATGGAAAATATGAGGGAAAAAAATTCACCAGTATTGGTGTTAAGGAGTATGGATGAACTGGAAAGCATCATTTTCGACGAAATGGACAATTATTCAATTTGTACAGAGTGTGATTGAGTGTAGAAAATATTTTATTCGAGACTGGCAAGCATTTAGATTTAACCATATTAATCCATATACATGATAGTGTTGATGAAGCAGCTGTTACCGACCAGAATTACTGAGTGAGATGGTCTGCTGTTGTGATGGTCAATGTATTGATGTTAGTTCGTCAAATGAACAGCCGTGTGCATAATTATGCATGTATTTGCATAATATTATGCAAGTATGTGCATGATAAATACTTCTGATTAAGATCAGCTCTGATATTTGAGAGTTAATGATGTTAGTTCGTTAAGTGATTTATTTATAATGTATTGTGATTATATCACAAAGAAATGTTACATTTACTGATGTAAAATGATAAAACAGAAATGTTTTCTTAATCAGAATATTATTTTCATTATGTAAGAATGTATACTGAAACCTCTGTGTATTAGCGAAATGGACCAAATATGCTCAAATACCCTAGGTACATGGAGTGTGTATAAATAGTACATATATATGGAAGTGGACCGCGTCGTAGACACATGCCATGACTTATCCAGTCACATTAAACTGACATCAGACCGACCATTCATAGCATAACACTTATAGCATCAGAGTCAAGCAATGGAGCTACTAGTTAAGTATTTGGTGTGACCCGGTCGGGGATCGAGCCCATGACCTCCAGCATATGAACCAAAGTCACCCCCGCTGCACCGTGGTTGACAGGAATTTCAGACGTATACGTCTGTACTAACGGTTAATTGATGAACTAGATACCGTATACTAATAAATGACAGATTCAATCGTTGAATGAAGTGCGAGTTGCGATTTAAATCAAGCCAGGTCGAGCCCTAATTCCTAAGGAGAATGGGCTCATCGACTCCGTTGCATTTATATTGGACCAATGCATATATTCCGCCATGTTGTCTCTTCAAGAAATTAGGGGCTATTCAATCAATGTCAGGTTTAATTCTTTTGGGCATAAGTTCAATTCTTGCGCATGGATTAATACAGTTCTAGGTTCGTCCGTCGAATGGGGACGTAAACCGGGCGGTCCAGTGTATCGGTATATCCTCCGAGCACGTTAAAGAACCATAGGAATCTATTCGATAATAAGAGTAGGGCAGGTTCCCGGATTCCTATGTATCCTTCCCCTCTCTCTGGGGCGGCTCTAAATAACCTATACTGTGTTGATGAGCCGTTAAACAACATTCAATTCAGTTCTAGGTATTCCACGTAAAAGAAATGAGTGGCCGTTCAAATAATGTAGAATAAATGTAACAGAGCTTCATTTCAATTCAATTTGCTGATTTTATCATACGGTGGAATAAACTGTTTTTATGTTTCCTACATCATTGAAAGACATCGTACGTGACCTATCAGATACCTTTTGTTTAGACCCAATACGGAGATAATAGACCCTACATATAGAAATCAATGAACGTGATGCTGGATGATTGTGAAATAAACCCGATCAGGTTATATTATCTCACAGAGTTCAAACTACTCTGTACTCTGACGACACGCACCCCACACCCCCACCACACACACCCTTCCTTTTATTTATGTATTGAAAGGGAGCTTCAAAATTAACACTTGCGGACTAAATATCAAAGTGGAAGTAAACTGTAGAGTATTATCAATGCCATTCGTATGTTCTTTAAAACATCGATAGGGATTGTTTGAAATTGCATGCCGAGTTTCGTGTTTGGCATACAGAAAGTGTTCCCCTGTAAAAGTGACATGTTTCCCTTTCATATATGTGTAATCATTCGATTAACATTTTAGTAAACTGTTTCTGAGATGAGATAATACTGGTTCAAGTCTGCATTAATTTTTTTCTCCTCACCAGTGATTTATGGGTTTTTTAAAACCCTGTTTGCTATATTATATCGTACCCATTATAGCAAAAGAAAATATGCGTTTTCAAGCAGTTTGGTGCGTTATTAATAAACCCGATGTTTTGTTAAAATCGAATTAAATGTGTATATTACCTCCAAACGAAACCAAATCACAGTTAAACAGTCACAAACTGCATATGCGTGTTTTATTTACATCGTTAAACAAGCTAATCAGCTTATACACATACCACTCTTAATGGCGCAGATGACAACCTTAATTTGGCATGATCTTGATGTAAGAGGAGTTTTGTTTTGTTCGAATAGTATTTTACGTCATTTTAGCACATATTAGGCCATATATGACGGTCGGTTGAGGCAGATCACCCCATGTTTCAAGGGTAGAACCTGTACTGTATATCTCCCGCCATCCACAAGAATCGACACTTTTTCACTTGACTAGTCGGGCTTCCAGTGGGATTCGAACCTGCAGAGATTCCCCGTGTCCGAGTAGGAGACCAGCACACTCTCTAACAACGCCGATACGGGTCGCGAATCAAATGCTTCAGTAACTAACAAGAACATGTTAACTAAATTTTCATTGAAACTGTAGATATTGAAAAACATTGATTTAAACATATTTTATTGCCAATATTTTACAAACAGAGCAAATATAAACATATATACGATAGACATATTATAATGACAAATGGGTTGGGTAACAAGTTCTACCAACATTAGATTAAACCCTTCCCAGTTAGCATTTTGAAATTGCGAATGTATATGGCTGAGAGTAATAAAATAAAATACAATGGCAAATACATTGATATAGAATAAAGCTGAATAAGTAAATAAAATATAAAGAGAAAACATAATAGAGAAAGAGAGAGGATAGAATAGTGAGAATAGTGAGAAAGACTAGTTTACCCCAATTTGAATTCAGTCAGTTTAAGAACGCCTGAACGCTATCTAGAAAACATTTTCAAAATATAGTGTACGCGCATAGTACGTGTAGATTGTTGAAAAACAACAGAGACAGATTATGTAAATCTATGTGTTTCGCGTATATATGTTTGAACTGCTTCGAAGAGAGATTCATTTCCTCTGTCAGTTAACTGTTCGAGACCATAAAGGATTGTTCTTATATTTAACGGGTGTAAATGGCGGGTGGATTGAAAGAGTTGGAGCCGGTATGTGAAAAAAGTGTTACACTGGAAAAAATAATGTTCAGCATCTTCTACTTCAAATCCGCACTCGCAAACGGGTGAATCGCGTAAATGATTAAGGTATAAATCACTATTAAGATTACTACACAAATTCCTCATTTTGGCATGTAAAACAGAAAATAAACGTTGACCACTTAAGTAGTATTTTGGTACCTTTGTACTCGGAAATACAGATGTTAATAGTCTTCTCTTGAAAATTGATATAGATTCTGAGTTTCGTATTTCTACTGACAGATTATTCCATAGTTTAAGAGAAGACGGAACAAACGATTTGTTGTATATTTCAGTTCTCCTAGCAATAGTGGCATAGTTGTCGTTATTTCTGAGAGGGTATGCACTGACATCTCCTACTAGCTGCGGAAAGATGTTTGAGATATAATTTGGAACGGATCCATTTTTAACATTATAGACTGAAATAAGTTTTTGCATTTTCCTTCTATCGGAAAGTGATACCCATCCTATTTCAGATATTAAACGATGTATGGATACTGAACGAGTCAGTCCCGTCACAATACGAGCTGCTTCATATTGTAACTTGTCCAAGCTATCTTTTTCGAAAGAAGTACATCCATCCCATGTAATGGAAGCATATTCTAATATTGGACGCATATAAGACAAGTATATCTGATTAAGTGTTTTACGAGCTACTTTATATTTAAGTATTCGCATTAAACCAAGAACCTTTGAAGCAGAAGCAATAATATTGCTAATGTGTTCGTGCCATTTTCCGTTATTACTTAATGTTACTCCTAAATGTTTATGGTTGTCAACAAAAGTCAACGGGACATTGTCTAGATATAAAGTTGGACGACGATCATTATTAATTAAAGAAAAGAACATTACTTCTGTTTTGGCAGGATTAAATTGTACAAGCTATTGATTTGACCATTGCGTAATCATTACTAGATCATGATTAAGGATTCCTTCCATGTCGTTTATACTAGATGTTGAGACTGATAGCGAACTGTCGTCAGCAAATAAACGAGTTATACTCAGCATGTTTTCGGCAATATCATTTACATATATCAAAAATAAAAGTGGGCCCAAGACAGAGCCTTGAGGAACTCCGGCAGTTACAGTTTTTGACTCGGAGGCTGCAGATCCAACACGGACTCTTTGAGATCGGGTTGAGAGATAATCAGATATCCAGGCTAAAAGTTTTCCATCAATACCATATTGTTTTAGCTTAAACAAAAGCCCTGTATGCCAAACACGATCGAAAGCTTTAGATATATCATTAAAAACAATACACGTAAATTGTTTAGCATCGAATGCCTGACATATATGGTGATACATATCGACAAGTTGATATGTAGTAGAATGACCAGGGAGAAAACCCGATTGGTTTCTAAAAATAAGATCGAACATAAGTAGAAAATTATACATGTGTTTAAATACTATTCTTTCCATTACTTTACCAACACAACTAAGTAACGATATTGGTCTATAGTTCATAGGAATACTAGGATCTGACTTTTTGAAAAGTGCCATAACCATAGCACATTTCCATAGGTCGGGGAAAATACATTCATTTAATGATCTGTTAAAAAGTATATGTAGAGGTTTTGAGATTGTATTTACGGTTTCCTTTAACATCTTAGGACTTATTTCATCCTCTCCATTTGCTTTATTTACGTCAAAAATCTTGATAATATCTACAATTTCGGATTCTTCTATATAAATAGTTTCTAATTTATTATTGGATTTTAAATGAAAAATAGATAATTCAACATTAAAGTCATTAACTGATGATATTGAAACAAAATATTCATTTAAGCATTTCGCTTTTTCTTGGTCAGTTATTGAGTATGACGTATCGCCATTAGGTAAGACTGTTTTTAAAGGTGGAATAGTTTCCGAATTTTTGTTCGACTTCATGAAATATTTTAAAAGTTTCCAATACTGACGTCTGCCCGTAATAGTTGTTTCAGTAATTATAGTTTCCACATTATTAAAGAAACGTTCTTTCGCATGTTTTTTAAGATTATTAACTTTGTTTCGTAATCTTTTTATATGCTGCTAAATCAGAAAATGATTGAGTACGCGTTGCTTTAGTTTTTTGACGATCACGTTGTCTTGAAACACGTCTTATTTCTGAATCATACCACGGTTTGTCATTAGGACGAATTGTTACATATTTCGATGGGTAGCACACATTTATTAATTCAAAAAAAGATTTAGTAAACTTTTCGCACGCAACACTCAGCGAATCGTTATATAAGTAAGACCAGTCTGTATGTTGAATAAGATCATTGAGTTTTATGAAATTGGCTTCTTATAATTCCAAACTCGTCGAGTAAAAGTCGGTCTAACATTGTAACTGTATTGTAACATTAAGTATGTACCATGGTGGTCGCTTATATCATGTGGTATGGTTACAATTCCGGAATCTAAGGGTTTAAGAGAATCAGAAATAACTATAGGATATATCAATGTGGCAGAGTAGTCGGTAACTCGAGTTGGTTCCGTTATAATGTTTGTCATATTATTAAGCTGCATTATATCTTTTAAAAAATGGTTATCAGTATTAAGTTGGTTCTCGTTGATATCACCAACTATAATGATGTTATTCGATAATTCAAAAGCCTTTTCTAAGCTAATGTTTAAGTTATCCCAAAAAATATTACTTGAATTAGGTTTGATACCATACTAAAACAATTTCACTTTTATATCTTACTTCAATCCAAAGTGAACTGGATAATAAATATTCAAGTTCTAATACACGTCTTGAAATAATGTTATTCGCAGTATACATTAACAGTCTGCTAGAATGTGCAGATGTATCCTTTCGAAAAACATTGTAACCTATAGCGTAGACAGTTGTTATCTTTAGCGTTAAGATGAAAAGTTGTTACCTTTAGCGTTAGCGTTATTACCTTTAGCGGAAGAGGTGATTGTTACCTTTAGCGGAGGTTGTTACCTTAAGCGTTGGAATTGTTACCTTAAGGGGCTGTTGTTACATTTAGCGGAATTGTTACTTTTAGCGTTGTTACAAAAGGCACAAAATGTGAGAGTCTGTAAAAAGTTTGTCTTGGGAACACTGAACATAGAAAAAAAAGGTAGTTGAGTATGCAATACAAATTAAGTTCACGGATGTTTCGTTAGACATGATAGGAAAGGAAAACTGTCATCTAAAAACAAAACAGGATATCGGTGATCGATATAATATTTCTGTTTTATTGCACGCAAGTACCCCAAAGTCAAACGTGTCATACCGAATACACAGGTATCGCGTCGTTCACATAATTATAAAACACGTACATCATAACTGAATTAACACAATAATGGCAATACAAAGAAATAATTAATTTGAATATAGTACCGTAAATAAAACAGTAGTTTGACTTTTTAAAATGTGTATACATTTTTATGAAAAATACTCGAGATTTTTTAAATGAATTTTCAACCAATTTCAACCGCGTAACTTGAGAACAAGACTTTACAGAAATCCAAGGACATCAACCAGATCTACACAATAATGGCATAAAGAAGGAATATTTTTTTGAATATCGTACTGTAAATGAAAGAGGAGTTAAATTTCTACAAATGTACATTCTCGATTCAAGCCAAAAACTGTAGAAAAAGAAAATCAACATAGCTAGCGAGCGTATTTTCGCCGTTAAAATCCAAGTTATATTATGAATTCCATAATTTTTTCAATAAATTAAAAACAATACATGCATATTTAAATAACTTAGCTCGATATTTGAAATAGATCGCGTAGTAGTATGTTAACAATTCAGATTTATGTCAGCATCAACCCATTTCAGGATAATCGCTGGCGTCAAAAATGGTCACCGCGCACCTGGTACCCTGTTGTTTATCGCAGTGTAATCAGGGAACCAGCTTATTCGCCATTCGGCGGATAAATCGAGAATTAACAAAGGGCGTATAGGCAGTTTCAAATCCAGGATACCTGTATATCCATGTGACAATTGATCACAATATATTTGGAATGGATTGACCCTCTAAGATTTTGGTAGATCGCCCAAGATCGCCAAGTTGGATAAAACTATGTAAAATTTATGGAAATTTTGAAATGTCCAGCAATCATGCAAATATTCATACAGTCTTTCCTATCAAACCTTGCATTCTCAGTGCTTTCAGTACTTTGATTTATCATAATACCAGTAATTATGTAGGGGTAATAACCCTGCAAGCGATGTGGCAAATATCGCCCCCAAATGTCGCACCGTTTCATTTTGCACGTAATGAAATCAGTTTCTGTCGAACGGATTGCGTTTGCATTGCACCGACTGTTTTTTCGCCCGATCATTTTACTTACCACCAGACTAAATGTGTTTGCGTTAAACTGATTCATATTGCATCATGCTGATTTACTTTGTCCTGTATCACTTTACATTTTTCGATGAATCGTTGAAGTTTGCATCGTACCGACTTGTATTTTATTGTACTGCATTAGTTTTTTTTGTCAGATGGTTTGTCATTGCACTGAATGATTTCTATTTGCGTCGTATGGTTTGAAATTTGACACCGTATCATTTCACTTCGAACCGTATCAATTCACTTTGTAACGAATGAACAGAGTTTACACGTCGCATCGAATCAATATGCACGTCATCAAATGAATTCATGTTGAATTAAATGGCCTCTCATTGAATGGTTTGTAAATTTTCACATTTTGACGGTTATGGCTTCACATAAAAACATGTAACAGAATAACCACGAGCAATTAAAAATTCTGAATTGTATTGAAGTATATGCAAGCAGTTTTAAAGTCAAAATGATATTGTATTAATACATCTATGTGATAATTTGGATGCTTGATAAATAATTCAAGATCGTTATGTGTCCCTTTAATAGTGTTTTACCAAGTCACTGGATGTATACTTACGAGTTATTATAAACTAAAAGCCGTCAATAAATATGAGAGCGAAACTTAAACACACTTCAGAAATATTTTGGGGCTAAAGACAGCTAGACTCAGAGTTGGCATAGTATGTATACATGTGTAAAACCCATAACCCCTGATGTATAGGGGTGTATCTAACAACTATTTATTGAAGAATAGACACACATATACATATACCAAGACAACACATTTGTAAAACACATTAACATTTTGATTGCTTTCTAAAAAACAAAACAAAGATATTATTGTCTAACTGTCACAAAATGCACAATTTTACCAATATGTCACCAATCTGCCCCACTAGGGGTACTTACATATTTTGAGAATACAAACTCTTAAGACACAATATAAACGGCTTCAACCAGTCTGGCCAAACTCTAAAACTGAGCGTCGAATTACGTGTTACCAACTCATTATTCATTTTACACGTATTCAGTCAAGGGTATTTTAAGAACCCGATAAACCTATAATTTTATTCGGCGAATATACATTATTATATGACCTGAAGAGATGGATATAATTTTGGTAAACAGTTTGGTAGTGTAATGTTGTCGTTATTTGACCGTTAGTTTCTTTAAGGATCGTTTGCTTATAACAGTTTACGTCATATACCATGATTGGAATTGATGTTTCATCTTTACAAACAACTGCATCATAACAACGAAAAAATGAGTGCACTATATTCACTTACAACAGTACATCAAACGTTTTTCTTGTAAAATTCAAATGACCAATGATAAACATTTAATATTAATTAAAGTGCTTTTAAATTTACAGCTATTTTTTTTTGTCTTACGTACTTGACGAATAGAGTGTGAACGTATTGTTCGACAATTGAAAGACCATCGTGATTTTAATTTGTATAAGGTTAATGTTCAAAGGGTGGCAATCTTGATTTTTTAAAGAAACAAGTTGATGAATGTGGTATGATACGCGTCTCCAGTGAAAGTTGTTGAATGTGAGAGTTGGTGAATGTGGTATGATGCGCGTCTCCAGTGAGAGTTGATGAATGTGGTATGATGCGCGTCTCTAGTGAGAGTTGGTGAAAGTGGTATGATGCGCGCCTCTAGTGAGAGTTGGTGAAAGTGGTATGATGTACGTCTCCAGAGAGCGTTGGTGAATGTGGTATGATGCAAGTCTCCAGAGAGCGTTGGTGAATGTGGTATGATGCGCGGCTCCAGTGAGAGTTGATGAATGTGACAGTTGGTGAATGCGGTATGATGCACGTCTCCAGAGAGCGTTGGTGAATGTGGTATGATGCACGTCTCCAGTGGGAGTTGGTGAATGTGGTATGATGCGCGTCTCTAGTGAGAGTTGGTGAAAGTGGTATGATGTACGTCTCCAGAGAGCGTTGGTGAATGTGGTATGATGCACGTCTCCAGAGAGCGTTGGTGAATGTGGTATGATGCGCGTCTCCAGTGAGAGTTGGTGAATGTGGTATGATGCGCGTCTCTAGTGAGAGTTGGTGAATGTGGTATGATGCGCGTCTCTAGTGAGAGTTGGTGAAAGTGGTATGATGTACGTCTCCAGAGAGCGTTGGTGAATGTGGTATGATGCACGTCTCCAGAGAGCGTTGGTGAATGCGGTATGATGCACGTCTCCAGTGAGAGTTGGTGAATGTGGTATGATGCGCGTCTCTAGTGAGAGTTGGTGAAAGTGGTATGATGTACGTCTCCAGAGAGCGTTGGTGAATGTGGTATGATGCACGTCTCCAGAGAGCGTTGGTAAATGTGGTATGATGCGCGACTCCAGTGAGAGTTGGTGAATGTGGTATGATGCGCGTCTCTAGTGAGAGTTGGTGAAAGTGGTATGATGCGCGCCTCTAGTGAGAGTTGGTGAAAGTGGTATGATGTACGTCTCCAGAGAGCGTTGGTGAATGTGGTATGATGCAAGTCTCCAGAGAGCGTTGGTGAATGTGGTATGATGCGCGTCTCCAGTGAGAGTTGATGAATGTGACAGTTGGTGAATGCGGTATGATGCACGTCTCCAGAGAGCGTTGGTGAATGTGGTATGATGCACGTCTCCAGTGGGAGTTGGTGAATGTGGTATGATGCGCGTCTCTAGTGAGAGTTGGTGAAAGTGGTATGATGTACGTCTCCAGAAATCGTTGGTGAATGTGGTATGATGCACGTCTCCAGAGAGCGTTGGTGAATGTGGTATGATGCGCGTCTCCAGTGAGAGTTGGTGAATGTGGTATGATGCGCGTCTCTAGTGAGAGTTGGTGAATGTGGTATGATGCGCGTCTCTAGTGAGAGTTGGTGAAAGTGGTATGATGTACGTCTCCAGAGAGCGTTGGTGAATGTGGTATGATGCACGTCTCCAGAGAGCGTTGGTGAATGCGGTATGATGCACGTCTCCAGTGAGAGTTGGTGAATGTGGTATGATGCGCGTCTCTAGTGAGAGTTGGTGAAAGTGGTATGATGTACGTCTCCAGAGAGCGTTGGTGAATGTGGTATGATGCACGTCTCCAGAGAGCATTGGTGAATGTGGTATGATGCGCGTCTCCAGTGAGAGTTGGTGAATGTGGTATGATGCGCGTCTCTAGTGAGAGTTGGTGAAAGTGGTATGATGTACGTCTCTAGAGAGCGTTGGTGAATGTGGTATGATGCACGTCTCCAGAGAGCGTTGGTGAATGTGGTATGATGCGCGTCTCCAGTGAGAGTTGGTGAATGTGGTATGATGCGCGTCTCCAGTGAGAGTTGGTGAATGTGGTATGATGCACGTCTCCAGAGAGCGTTGGTGAATGTGGTATGATGCACGTCTCCAGAGAGCGTTGGTGAATGTGGTATGATGCGCGTCTCCAGTGAGAGTTGATGGTTGTGAGAGTTGGTGAATGTGGTATGATGCGCGTCTCCAGTGAGAGTTGGTGAACGTGGTATGATGTGCGTCTCTAGTGAGAGTTGGTGAAAGTGGTTTGATGTACGTCTCTAGTGAGAGTTGGTGAATGTGGTATGATGCGCGTCTCCAGTGGGAGTTGGTGAAAGTGGTATGATGTACGTCTCTAGTGAGAGTTGGTGAATGTGGTATGATGCACGTCTCCAGAGAGCGTTGGTGAATGTGGTATGATGCGCGTCTCCAGTGAGAGTTGGTGAATGTGGTATGATGCGCGTCTCTAGTGAGAGTTGGTGAAAGTGGTATGATGTACGTCTACAGAGAGCGTTGGTGAATGTGGTATGATGCACGTCTCCAGAGAGCGTTGGTGAATGTGGTATGATGCGCGTCTCCAGTGAGAGTTGGTGAATGTGGTATGATACGCGTCTCCAGTGAGAGTTGGTGAATGTGGTATGATGCGCGTCTCTAGTGAGAGTTGGTGAATGTGGTATGATGCACGTCGCCAGAGAGCGTTGGTGAATGTGGTATGATGCACGTCTCCAGAGAGCGTTGGTGAATGTGGTATGATGCGCGTCTCCAGTGAGAGTTGATGAATGTGAGAGTTGGTGAATGTGGTATGATGCGCGTCTCCAGTAAGAGTTGGTGAACGTGGTATGATGTGCGTCTCTAGTGAGAGTTGGTGAATGTGGTATGATGTACGTCTCTAGTGAGAGTTGGTGAATGTGGTATGATGCGCGTCTCCAGTGAGAGTTGGTGAATGTGGTATGATGCGCGTCTCTAGTGAGAGTTGGTGAAAGTGGTATGATGTACGTCTCTAGTGAGAGTTGGTGAATGTGGTATGATGCACGTCTCCAGTGAGAGTTGGTGAATGTGGTATGATGCCCGTCTCCAGTGAGAGTTGGTGAATGTGGTATGATGCGCGTCTCTATTGAGAGTTGGTGAAAGTGGTATGATGTACGTCTCTAGTGAGAGTTGGTGAATGTGGTATGATGTATATCTCTAATGAGAGTTGGTGAATGTGGTATGATGCACGTCTCCAGTGAGAGTTGATGAATGTGAGAGTTCGTGAATGTGGTATGATGTACGTCTTTAGTGAGAGTTGGTGAATGTGGTATAATGTATATCTCTAATGAGAGTTGGTGAATGTGGTATGATGCGCGTCTCCAGTGAGAATTGATGAATGTGAGAGGTCGTGAATGTGGTATGATGCGCGTCTCCAGTGCGAGTTGGTGAATGTGGTATGATGCGCGTCTCCAGTGAGCGTTGGTGAATGTGGTATGATGCGCGTCTCCAGTGAGAGTTGGTGAATGTGGTATGATGTACGTCTCTAGTGGGAGTTGGTGAATGTGGTATGCTGTATATCTCTAATGAGAGTTGGTGAATGTGGTATGATGCACGTCTCCAGAGAGCGTTGGTGAATGTGATATGATGCGCGTCTCCAGTGAGAGTTGGTGAATGTGGTATGATGCGCGTCTCTTGTGAGAGTTGGTGAATGTGGTATGATGCGCGTCTCTAGTGAGAGTTGGTGAAAGTGGTATGATGTACGTTTCTAGTGAGATTTGATGACTGTGGTATGATGTACGTCTCTAGTGAGAGTTCGTGAATGTGGTATGATGCACGTCTCCAGTGAGAGTTGGTGAATGTGGTATGATGCACGTCTCCAGTGAAAGTTGATGAATGTGGAATGATGCGCGTCTCCTAGTGGGGTTGATTAATGAAAGAAATATGCATTGCAGGACAAAAGTACATTACTATACAATACATTGCTAAAACATTTAGGTTATGGACCCATTTTCAAAATGGCCACATATACGCAATAAATAATCAATTTAGCCCATTTATATGCATTTTAGGTTTCAACAAAATGTATTGTAATCACAGTGAATTCCTTTAAATGATAGACAATGAGTCATTAAATATAATCTGGATATTTTTTCTTTTTCAAAATGGCTTCCATTTTCAAGATGACCTTCAAAGAATGTTGAAAACAAAGTATTCGTTTAAAATGTGTTATAAACAATTAAAACGTTGATTTGGTTCGCTCAGTTTTCTCTACTGATGACATGTAAGTTGTTAGTCAATATTGTAATTAAGGGTTATTTATATGCATCCTTTGCATAAGGGACTAAGGGATTTACATATTTAAATATCACCTTTGATCGACACTTTGTTTTCATTGGTCTCTACAACTTTTATTATGCTGACGACCTTCAGTCCATTAATATATTAGCAAGATTTTATAACGGATATTTTGACAAGAAAACATGTTTAACAACATATTTTACTGAACAAATGCGATAACCGGTTTAAAATTAAATGTTATACTTTTACAATACGCAAACCTTTTAAGCCGGAATTAAGGTCTTATTTTATAACCGCAGCCAAACCCGTTTTCGCTTCCCGAAAAAGGGGTTGGATGGGGAATAAAAGTTAATACTCGAACCACGTCATGTTTTGAAGGGTGATTTGTTATCTCAGATTTATCACCAGCTGTCAGTTCGTTATACTTTATATCAATTTAAAACCCTTCATACAGTATCTGACTTAATAACAAAAATTAACGAGACATAAATGTATAAAACAAACCCCAAAATGCATTTTAAATGTTATGCAAATGGAAATTGGTAACGAAGAGAGGAAACAATCACATGTGTTAAACCGTAAATTTTTTTTACTTTCATTTGTTTTCCAAAATACAAAAACAGTATGAAAGGAGAAATTTTCAAATCGCCGAATACGACAAATATAACAAATATTGCAATCTCGGTTTGACCATATCTGATCATTTGACTAATATACTGCAGTTTTATAATACATTGCAGCTATATGCACAGGCATGGTCTATCCACCTACAAAGCTGCCAACGTAGACGGACTGGAGGCGGTTTGGATATAACTGTATGACCACGTCTTAATTAATAATTTCTTTGTGGTTTTCTATGCTTTTTTATATATTCATATAAACAGGGATATCATTGTTTATACCTGTATTACACTGAGCGTTTTTTGGGATGACAGTAGAGTATAAGTTATGTTTGGTGCACCAAGAACCTGTTTTAAACCCACAGTGGCCTCAGTTTTTTTGCCACTGGCCGTTCCAAGGCGGTAGTCATTTGTTAACCTTTATATGTGTATGACGTCATATACCTTACCGTTTATTTATCCTTGTAATTGTTGTTTGTTTCCATTTGTGTTTTTCGGTTGACTGATCATTGAATGCTACATTTCATGTTCGAATTTTATATCTACTTTTAAAATTTTACCTACATAATTATATGCACAAGTAGATACAAAAACCGAACAGGAGAAGTAGCATTCAAGGACGACGGTCAACCACAAACACACAAAGAAACAAAGAACAACTATTTATTAAGATAAATAAAAGGCAAGATAAGACATCTCAAACACACAAGGGTTAAAAATAGTTATATCGCCTTGGAACGGTCAGTGGCAAAAAAGGCCGCTAGGGTTTAAACCAGGTGTTAGGGTGCATCAAACCTCACTCTTACCCTATTGTCATCCCAATAAACGGGACAGTGTAAATAAAAATATCCCCACCAGGCTTACTTTCAGCCATGTGCAATCTACCTACAGATTTGCCAACTTAGATGTACTTGGTACGGTGTGGATGCTATTTTCGTGCATACCAGATAAGGCTCTCCACGTTTTACATGGGGGATGGAAAGTCTTATCTTTATGGGTAAAGATAAAGTCACGCGCGCACTCAACATCCGGTATGCAGGAAAACATGCAAAACTTTAGTAGTTGGCGGTGTCAACGCACAACATGTCTCTGATATTCAAGAAAAGGAATCTATCATGGGTATTCGGTTCAGATAGGGTATTCCAAACCCTCGGTATACGTGTTTTAATCGGAACCTCGGCAGAACCTCGATTCCGACAAAACACTTATACCTCGGGTTGGAATTCTCAATCTTCACCGGATTCTTATAGTGTAACAATGTCTTATTACTTGAGCAATATAGTCCAGTTTTATTAAACTGTGGTAACGTTTCAATGAAGATTAATCTCCACTGATTGTCTGTCATTTTCATAATAGAACTGTCACGTTAATTATTTAATTTTAGAATAATTATAGTACATTTCATTTAATAAATGTATTCTTTATCGAAACATTATATACTCATTTAATCCTTAAAACCACAATTAAATAAATAGTTATGTAAAATAAAATTTTACCAGATCTTCAATTTTTTCAGACCAAGCTTTTTTGGTTAAACGGTCATTTTACGAGCTGTGTATTTCTGATTATTAGATAAAAATTAAGGAAATATTTCACTGTCGAACTTTATGTCTATATTCTTTACTTTACTATCATTTACGGGCACTATTGACAGCTTAATCTTCACGGGGCAATATTGGCAGGAGGGGCAATAACAATAGCGACTGATCTGAACCCTACTGTCCGGAATATTATTAAAAGATCCATGTTAGATAGTAGAATGTCCTCAAAGAAATATAAAAAGATCGGACAGGGAAAGTAGCATTCAAGGAGGACAGTCAACCACTAAACACAGAAACAAACACGCAAACAGACAAATAAGAAGGCAAAAGTAATATTAAATGCCAACGACATCACAAACACAAAAGTGTTGACAATAGGGCTACCGCCTTGGAACGGTCAGTGGCAAAGTAGGCCACTGGGGGTTTAAACCGGTTCTAGGGAGCACCAAATCTCACACTTACCCTACTTCATCCCATTAAAACAGGACAGTGTAAAAAAAGAAATCCCTGCCATGATCTTATCTCTAACCAACAAGGCAGCATCAATAGGCAATATAAGTAAAACACAAATATTCTCGTGTAAATATAATACAAAAAAACAAAAGCATAGAAAGTCACAATGAAGGTACTCAATGACTTGGCAGAAGCCAGAGCAAGAAGAGAATAAACCATTAAGGGCACGACAAGAAAGATCATAGACAAACATCAAACGCAACCGTCCCAATGGGCTTTAGGTAGGCGTCATCATAGGGTCCACAGCATGTCCGGTCATCGTACAATTAAAGAGGAAATCATAGTGGCGAACTGTAAAAGGGTCCACCACCAAGCAAGCAGTACGATGCAAAATGATAGGGTCATAACTTCTTTTGATAAACGTTTAAGCAAGTTTAACAAAGATAGTATGAAAGGGATCATGACCCAGAATCCAACGAAGTTTATAAATCACATCACCATAGAAGTCCTTGTCGCAGAAGACTCCGTAAATTACTTTTATATTTGGAAAGAAGATCAGGGTAACGATGATAAAATGTTGCAATAGTTTTACGAAGTTTATGGTAACGGTAAAAAGAAATATAAAAAGATCGGACAGGGAAAGTAGCATTCAAGGAGGACAGTCAACCACAAAACACAGAAACAAACACGCAAGCAGACAAACAAGAAAGCAAAAGTAATAATAAAAGCAAACGACACCACAAATACAAAAGGGTTGACAATAGGGCTACCGCCTTGGAACAGTCAGTGGCAAAGTAGGCCACTGGGGGTTTAAACCGATTCTAGGGTGCATCAAACCTCACACTTACCCTACTGTCATCCCATTAAAACAGGACAGTGTAAATAAAGCAATCCCCGCCATGATCTAATCTCTAACCAACAAGGCAGCATCAATAGGCAATAGAAGTAAAACACAAACATGCTCGTGTAAATATAATACAAAAAAAACGATAGCCTAGAAAGCCACAATGAAGGTACTCAATGACTTGGCAGAAGCCAGAGCAATAAGAGAATAAACCTTTAAGGGCACGACAAGAAAGATCATAGACAAACATCAAAGCCACCGTCCCAATGGGCTTTAGGTAGGCGTCATCATAGGGTCCACAGCCTGTCCGGTCATCGTACAATTAAATAGGAAAGCATAGTGGCCAACTGTAAAAGGGTGCACCACCAAGCATGCAGTACGTTGCAAAATGATAGGGTCATAACCTCTTTTGATAAACTTTTTAACAAGTTTAACGAAGATAGTATGAAAGTGATCAAGACCCAGAATCTTACGAAGTTTATAAATCACATCACCATAGAATTCAGGTTGTGATAGTCCTTGTCGCAGAAGAGTCCTTAAATTACTTTTATATTTGGAAAGAAGATCAGGGAAAAGATAATAAAATTTTGCAAAGGTTTTACGAAGTTTATGGTAAAGGTAACCCTGATTGAGTAGCTTTACAGTTATACAAAGATTATGAATATTAAAGTCCTCAACTCGAATACAAGCTCTTGAAAAACGAATAAGTTGAGACACATACACACCATAGGAAGTTGCTCGGGGAACATCCCCATCCATGAGGGGATAATTAACACTGTCAAAATTAAAATCATCCCTCTTGTCATAGATTTTCCTAATTATTTCACCATTTTCAATCGAGAGATCTAAATCAAGTAAAGAAGCGTTATTATCAGATATACAGGTTTGTTAAGCTGAAGCTCTCTAGGATAAATATTATTAACCATAGTTGGAAAGAAAGGGTTGTCAATGTTCAATATGTCATGAGATACCGAGAGGTGTCATTAAAGGCTTCAATAACATCTGCCTGGGTATCTGGTGAAAGACTCAACATGAAATCTCTTTCATAGCAAAATAAAAACAAATCTGCGGCAAGTGGTGCACAGTTCGTACCCATAGGGATACCAACAATTTGTCTATACACGGTGGTTCCATATCTGACGAAAATATTATCTAATAGAAAGATGAGTGATTCACAAACTTCATAGCAAGTCCACATGGTATAATTGTCTAAACTGCCGTTAGTAAAAAATGCTTTAATATTATTACATGGCAAAAATGTAGTATTTTCTCTAGCGAATGTTTTTGAATAAGAGAAATTAGCTTGTCTTTAATAAAATGATGTGGTAAGGTTGTATATAGTGTAGAGAAGTCATAAGTGCTTATTGATGAAACTTGACCTTTATTGAACATTTTATCAAGAACGTCTCCTGAATGTTTTATAGACCAAAATAAATTAATCCCAGAGTTTTCATAAGTTTTATCACAATATAGTTTAACGTGATCTTTAACGGCAGTAAGACAAGAAGTTAAAAGTCTGGAGATGTTTGTTGTGGTCCAGGCACTAGAATTCGAAATAAAGCGAGCCTTATGTGGATTTTATGTAATTTAGTAATCCAGTACATAGTAGGCAGTTTATTTTGCTTATCGTTTACACCAGCCTTGAAAGTAGTGCACCGAGTGTTATGTGCGGAAACAACATCATCCTCAGTAGAATTAACTGGAGTATACGAATTGGTGCTGCCGAGTTCCAGAGATAAAACATTGACGTAATGTAGGCGTCGAACAATAATTACATTATTGGCTGCTTTATCTGCAGAAACTAAAACAAATTTATTATGAAATTCCTGAATTCCCGATTTTAAATTACGAAAGGAAAACCTAGGTCTCGGAGGAAGTAAAGAGGGGTTAGCATTATAAAAGTTAATACGTGTATCTATAATTTTAAGAATTGACTTTTTCCAAGTAGAAAGCGAGTTTGGGTCCGCATGTTCTCTACGACACCATTTTATACTAACATCTTCAATGGAGTGGGCGATCTGGGCACGACAGGCATAAAAATCAATAGTTGAAGGTAATCTATATTTAGGACCTTTCGAAAACAAATGCCGAATACGTTTATCAACAATATCAAATTTGCCAGTGATTACAAGACCTGCTGGAGCATAGCAAAATTTTGATGTGTTGCATTCACATTCCTTAGGAGTATTATTTACTATATCAAAGTCAGAAACTGTTTTGTTGTAGTTGAACATAATATTTCTAATAGGTTTTTTATACTGATAACAAATTACAGGACTTTCCAATTTTTTTGAAATAATTTGGCATAGAATAAATACTAGGCATGTCAATGAAATCAATACCTTTTTTAATATACAGTAGTTTTAAAAAATGCCTGACGTGATCAGACTCCTTGTCAATATGGGGTCGGAGAACATGTTGTGTGTAGCTTTGAACTATGGAAGCAGTGTTATACAAGGGATCTGTACGAATGAAAATTTTGTCGGCTTCCTCGTCGATCAACTTTAGTGAAGAAATGGACAAAGAGGTAAGCCGTGAAAGCATAAAGTGCTTTCTAGACTGTTTACAAATAGTATGTAATTCAGGGACAGAAATAATTACACGCGATTTACGTTTGATGTTACCATTACGCCTAAGACCATGAGACCTAGATTTACGCTTTCGAATAGAAAATATAGAAAAAATGTCAATATTAGGATCTTTAGAAGTATATCCTTCTTGATAAATATTGTCATTAAGGCCGAGTGGATAAAGTGTCTGTAAGTTTTTCATCCACTTAAGTTCTGCAATATGTCTAGCTTTTATTTTGAAGCTTTTAGTAGCATCATTATCAAAACATATATATTCAACCGGTTGAATAGTTACGTTATTAAAATGATGACCTGACTGACGAAAGGGTACAAGTAATTTTTTAATTTTTTAGGATTACTTGCATTATATTTGTGTTCACGAAATCAAACTTTTAAGAATCGACCTGTTTGTCCAACATATTGTATACCGCAACGGATGCATTTCAAGTCAGAACATAAATGACGTGAGATGCACGTCAATCAACATTTGAAGCTAGACATACATTAAACAATCTACCATTAACAGCTGATTTAATGGTGGACTTGCAAGATAAATAAGCGCAACAACTGCACCTCTTAGCATTGCACGTATTAATATTATTAGAAGGAACATGAAACGAGGTTGCCGAATGAAGATTTAAAGGTGTCAGGCGTACATATGGTTTAGTACTAAGAAATGAAGAGTTATTTTGTGGAATTTGTACTGATGACGCAGAGTGTAACCGAAGAGGTGAAATATTTATTTTAAAAGTTTTAACTAATAGACTCATGTTTTTATGGAGAGTAATACCATTCTGTGAAAAGCCAAATAAGGGCCAATTATTTCTTAGAGATACGAAATAGAATCGTATCAATGATCCATAAGAAATAATATTAGTAAACTTACAGACTGTTAAAAGAGGTCCAAAACTGGACGTCAGTGTCTAATACAAGATAATGAGAACCCTAATAAAATGGGCCAACATGTCGATGAGCACTAAACCTTCAACGCGGTATATGTGGGTCATTACCAGATGCTGAGGACATTACCAGTTATATAGATATACTGTTATTTTATAAGTATTATTGCATGTATTGCCAATGCTTTAAATCCAATTCTGAAAACATTTTTCATATGATAAACAACATATTGAGATTACCCTGTCGCAAACACTTTCGGCGATTGGTCATGGTCGAAGCTAATTATATAGCATGGAACTGAAATGTTTAGTGTGATACTTTGCTAAATACCGTGATACAAAAACGTACTCATCATGATGCTAAACGAGTAAGTTATTATGTTAAATATTTGATCATCATGCTGAAAAGTTTTAGCATTTTGCTTTATAATTCGTTTTACCCTTATCATGCCTTACGTACACCGTAGTAATCTTGTTTATTTTTTTATCAATATCACTTTAAGGGACTTGAGCGTTATTGAAGCAATCTTACCACCGCTCAAGGTATCATCATGAAACTAAACACAGAGGTATACAAGTCGAACACATATCAACCAAACAACGTTGTCGTGCTTTTTGATATAAAGAACGTTCTAATATCAAAACTGTTTGGCGTTTCCATGGGCACAATTCATTTTGTCGAAATGTTCATTTCTACAACTACAACACAATGTATCGTGTAACAACTTAATACACAAATAGTGCGTCGTGTCTATTAGCACAACTACGTTATAGTCACCAGATTCGCCATTTTTATATGCATGAGGGCATGCATAGACATATTGTGGTGCTTTTTTATGATTTCTAATATAAAAAGTACACTTTCTTCTTTCCCTTATTATATAGACAGCAACGCAGGAAATACCTAGTGATGTTTATTGAATAATTAGGTAGACCACCAGCAATAGTACAAACAAACGATTGTTTTGAAAAGTTCAGTACACAGGGGAGTTATCCCCCTTTTCTTAAACCATGCATGTTTGGTAAAAACACATTGAATCTACTTAAATACTAAAAGTTGTCCAAAACAATATTCTCTATACGCTGCTTCCGAAAACAATCACACAAAAGCACAACACCGATTGTGCAGGTAGCAGCTTTTGATTATCAACAATCATCAAAATACCGCCATTTAAAGTAGCATAGCATCAATAACAAAAGTATTGCTTGGCAAAAAATGAAACGGTTTAATGGAATATTTAACACTCAGTGAAGTGTGCTTACAAATATTATATAATAATTATATATGTATATAATAAACACACGCATATAAAACGTACACATATGTACATACTTATACAAAACATTTAGATATACGGACGAACGAACATACATTTGTGTTTACAGGGTCACGCTATACATGCCCTCATATATGTAATCAAAGTACTGCGCACTGCATGGCGAAAACATTAGTATGCAAATGGTTTTGAGCTGTTCCTATAGTAAAGATTAAAGATTATATGAATGTTTATGATTGTTATTGGCGAAGTGATTTTTCATCTTTCAAGCCGAGGCGTCCTTGTCCACTAAGCAAGAGGCAGCTGAATCCTCTCCTGAAGTTCATGATTTAAGGTTGTAGGAAGTGGCAATTTATTATTTGAGATAGTTGGTTAAAATCTTTTTTTTTAATAGTCGCCATGAACCTGTTTTTTTAAAAATGTATTTTTTAGCTGTGGCGGCCATTTTGAATTTTCGGCCGAGCTGATGTTTACTATGGACCAACTAGACATCAAGAGCAACATTCCTGTAAAGTGTAATGCAAATCCATCAAGTTTTGTCAAAGTAATCGCCACACGATTTTCCTATATAACGCAATGTAAACGCTGGTGGCCATGATTGACATCGAATCGAAACGAATTTTGTGTAGGAACAACTACATATCATACCAGTCATTTTAGTAAAGGTTCCAAAGCAATATTACTTAATTTATGGTTTTTGAGAAGTAGTCGCCACACACTAGTATTGTGTAAAATATATTTGTAGCAGTGGAAGCCATCTTTCCGGCCGGTCTGTTTGTATTGCCAGGACCAACGAGACAGCAAGAGCAACACTCTTGTACATTTTCATGGAAATCCATGAAGTTGTTTCAGAGGAGTAGTCGCCATAAGTTTTTCCTCTAGAACTCTATATTAACAAAGGTGGGCGCTGGCTGCCATGTTTGACATCAAATCGAAATGAATTTTGGTTGGGCATACCAAATCTTGAAATCCCGGATGACATGTATCACTAGACATCAAGAGCAACATTCCTGCGAAATTTCATGAAAAATATGTCAAGTAGTTTCAGAGGAGTAGTCGCCACAACAGTGCTCCATGAAAATTAAAATTGGGAAATGTCCAGGGCATGTAGATTTCAAAAGTCCACTTGTCTGACTGAAAAGTCACTTGTCCTGATTTTTTTAACCGAAATTGTTATTACCAATGAATATTTACCAGTATATATGTTTTGTCGATATAGAATATTTCGCTTGCTTACTTTGTTTTATTTATAATTAATTAATAACACACATGCGATTAGCATCAAACAATAAGGTTCTATTTTCCTTTATTTTCCTTTTATTTATCCATTGCATTATATAACAAAGACAATATTATTTTCTTTTACATATTTAGGATCGCGCCGCAAATCACGCCAAAAACCGTACCGGGTCCCGCAAATTAAACAATCCAAAACAGGTGCGCGTTCCCGGTGTTATTTGATGTTTTCCTACTGAGCAATAGTCTTGATCATCTTCGACGCTTGATTGTAAATACAAACATTACAATCGTCGCAAAAAACTAGACAATTCGTCGGACTGAGATACTGCGTTCAGTAAAATAGGTGTGGTCTTAAAAAAACTGGTAACATCCGCGTGGTGCGCTAAAACGATGTATCCGGTCTATGAGTGATAGCATATGGCTGAAAACGGTTATTCGCCAAAAAAGGACGAAACTGATGACTATAACGTAGTTGTGCTAACACACAATTAGAACATAAGCATTTGAAACGCATTTGTATGTACATACATACATAAAATATACAGACATGCGCACGGACGTACGAACGTACATGTGTGCTTAGAGGGGCGCACTGTATATTCCTTCATAATATATACTGATCGCGAACGTAGTTGTGCTAATATTATGTTTAGTGAATCTCATATCATGTAGCGGGATGAACTTCCGGCAGCAATCTTTTTTGCGGGATGAATATCCGGCTGCCGACTTCGGCTAAAAAAATAAAACAATATAAAACAAAGTAAATAAATAAATAAATAATAATAATAATAATATAAGTAAATAGTAAGTAAGTGAGTGAGTGAGTGAGTGAGTGAGTGAGTGAGTGAATGAATGAATGAATGAATGAATGAATGAATGAATGAATAAATAAATAAATAAATAAATAAATAAATAAATAATAATAAAAAAATCCTAAAAACAAATCTTGGAAAAAACTGAAGTAATCCGTAGATAAACTAAAGATGTTCTTAAAAAAATAAAGTAATCTCGAAAAAAAAAGGTTAAGGATGTCCCCTTATGGCTTCCGTAGCATGGTGCCTGTTTCTCTATATAACATTATTATATAAATCAAAAATGTTGTATCTATATTGAAAAAAGGTTACTTTTCTAAATGCAGAATTGTCAAACTATTTATTTCTTCAGCGTAATTAGAAATCGGATCAAAAAAACATAGAATGACCTAGAGTGATTTCGATAGCTCATCACTGCGCCTTCGGCTCAGGTGAGCTAGCATGTTGGCTAAATCAACGCAATGTGGATGCAATGGAGAGCGTTTTAATACGTGTATAAAGTTCCTTTATTTATTTTTTCGTCACAAAATATATCAGAAATGACAAGAATTTCTGCTGAATTAACGTTCTTAATAGTAAGCATCACCCGCGAACTATAGTTACAACTTTGTGATCCTTTATTTTGGGGAAAGGTAAAAGTACCTATAAAATAAACAAATACCCAAACAAACAGTCATGCTTTCTTTAAGTTTCACGAATATACATGGTTATTTATTTTAAATAAATTGTAAATCTTCGATGAGAAATGCAAATCGATATCACTATTAGTAACATATGTGATGTCAGTATTGGGCTACAATCTTAACACTTTCTTTATTACAATTCCGCAAACTAAATATCGGTATTTTCTAGATCTTATGAGGCATTTCACGATGGTCAATTGTCCGCCAAGACTCCTAGACCCCTTAGTTGTTCCTCTGCTCCTCAGATGCCTCTGCCAACATTGTCACCAGCTGCTACGCCTATGTATTGATTGATGCAGTTTGTGTGTTTCATAATTGGAAATGTCACGGTTTGAATTGTGTCAGCATTCAAGGCGATAACAAGTTACGTTTTAGGAAGGGTTATATACGTTTAGAAGGTAAGAAATATAATATATCTATACAATACTTCCTCTTGTTGTTCTTGTTCTTGTTCTTGTCCTTGTTAGGGCTTTCCACTTTTCAGTGGAAAGACCTTTTGTTTTCGTTCTGTTTATTCTTATTAGGGCTTTCCACCTTTCAGTGGAAAGACCTCTTGTTTTCGTTCTGTTTATTCTTATTCTTTTCTTCTTCTTCTTCTTCTGTCAGCCACTTTTTATAGTAATACTGGTCGTAGGGCCTTAACATTTTACACAATGGTAGAGCTCAGTCTGGAATAGTGTCCCGAAACTTTTGGGGTCATGACGTCATTCAAGATGGCCGCCAGTGACGTCATCCGTCAAATCTTGTTATCACTAGATCTCAAACATTTATAGTCAGATTTAAATGAAACTTTCACAGATTGTAGGGTTCAGGGTCTAGTTGTGCAAGAACGTAAAAACGTGTCT
The DNA here is from genome assembly GCA_037043455.1 of Cyrtodaria siliqua. Taxonomy (NCBI): domain Eukaryota; kingdom Metazoa; phylum Mollusca; class Bivalvia; order Adapedonta; family Hiatellidae; genus Cyrtodaria; species Cyrtodaria siliqua. The sequence goes on along the minus strand of JAWPHD010002833.1, from coordinate 175,337 downwards.
CTATGTCATAACGTCTTGACGTCAGTGACGTCACAATGTTATGAAAAGTCCTTTTTTTCAGTGATTGCATTTTTCATGTCTTTTTTACTGTAAAATCCATCAGTGTCATTGTTTCAGTCGACGCTGACAGTTTTAACGTCATGACGTCATTCAAAATGGCCGCCAATGACGTCATTTAAGAAATCTTGTAATCGCTATATCTCCTTCATTTATGATCGGATTTTGACGCAATTTTCACAGCCTGTATGGAATTAGGTTGGGTTGTGCAAGAATGTCAAAAAGTATAATGACGTCATCCTAGATGGCCGCCAGTGACGTCATGATACAAATCTTGTTCGCGCTAGATCTCAAGCATTTACCGTCGGATTTAAAGGAATCTTTTACAGATTGTCGAGTTTAGGGTCTAGTTGTGCGTGAATGTCAAAATGTGTCTCTACGTCATAATCTCATGACGTCAGTGACGTCACAATGTTATGAAAAATCCGTTTTTTTCATTAATTGTATTTTTTAAGGAATTTTATTGTAAAATCCGTCAGTGTCATCATTTTAGTCGACGCTGACAGTTCTAACGTCATGACGTTATTCAAAATGGCCGCCAATGACGTCATTTAAGAAATCTTGTAATCGCTATATCTTCTTCATTTATGATCGGATTTTGATGCAACTTTCACAGCCTCTAGGGAAGTATGTTGGGTTGTACCACAATGTCGAAAATTATCATGACGTCATCCAAGATGGCCGCCAGTGACGTCATCAAACAAATCTTGTTATCGCTAGATTTCAAACATTTATAGTCCGATTTGAATGAAACTTTCACAGATTGTAGGTTTCAGGCTCTAGTTGTGCAAAAATGTAAAAACGTGTCTCTATGTAGTAACGTCTTGACGTCAGTGACGTCATAATGTTATGAATATCCATTTTTTCACTGTTCCATTTTTGAAGTTGTTTTACTGAATAATCCATCAATGTCATTGTCTCAGTCGACGCTGACATTTTTAACGTCATGACGTCATCCAAAATGGCCGCCAATGACGTCATTTAAGAAATCTTGTTTTGTCTATATCTTCTCTATTTATTATCGGATTTGAATAAAACTTTTACAGATTGTAGAGTTCAGGGTCCGGTTGTGCAAGAACGTCACATGGTATCGCGACGTCATGACGTCATGGCGTCAGTGACGTCAAAATATTCAGAAATTCGGTTTTTTCACTGATTGCATGTTCGAAGTTATTTTCGTGATAAATCAATCAGTGTCTTCATCTTTGACAACTCATTTGACGTCATTTAGACAGGAAAGCCCGTTTGATCAGGTTCTGATCAAAATCTAGTTATTATTATTATTCTTTTCTTCTTCTTCTTCTTCTTCTGTCAGCCACTTTTCATAGTAATAATGGTCGTAGGGCCTTAAAATTTTACACAATGGTAGAGCACAGGCTGGAATAGTGTCCCGAAGCTTTTGGGGTCATGACGTCATCCAAGATGGCCGCCAGTGACGTCATCAGACAAATCTTGTTCGCGCTAGATCTCAAACATTTATAGTCGGATTTGAATGAAACTTTCACAGATTATAGCGTTCCGGGTCTAGTTGTGGTTGAATGTAAAAACGTGTCTCTATGTAATAACGTCTTGACGTCAGTGACGTCACAATGTTACGAAAAGTCCTTTTTTTATTGATTGCATTTTTCATGTTTTTTTAGTGTAACATCCATCAGTGTCATTGTTTCAATCAACTCTGACAGTTTTAACGTCATGACGTCATTCAAAATGGCCGCCAATGACGTCATTTAAGAAATCTTGTAATCGCTATATCTCCTTTATTTATGATCGGATTTTGATGCATATTTCACAGCCTGTAGGGAAACAGGATGTGTTGTTCCAAAATGTCGAAAATTATCAAAACGTCATCCAAGATGGCCGCCAGTGATGTCATGATAAAAATCTTGTTAGCGCAAGATCTCCAACATTTATAGTCGGATTTGAATAAAACTTTCTCAGATTGTAGAATTCAGGATCTAGTTGTGCATGAATGTAAAAACGTTTCTCTATATAAAAACAACCTGACGTCAGTGAAGTCATAATATTATGAAAAATCCGTTTTTTTTACTGATTGCATATATTGAGGTATTTTAATGCAAAATTTATCAATATCATTGTTTGAATAGACGCTGATAGTTTTAACGTCATGACTTATCCAAAATGGCCGCCAATGACGTCATTTAAGAAATCTTGTAATCGCTATATCTCCTGCATTTATTATCGGATTTTGATGCAACTTTCACAGCCTGCAGGGAATTAGGTTGAGTTGTGGATGAATGTCAAAAATGGTCATGACGTCATCAAAGATGGACGCCAGTGACGTCAAGATAAAACTCTTGTAAATGCTAGATCTCAACCAGTTATAGTTGGATTTGAATTAAACTTTCACAGCTTGTAGAGTCTAGGGTCTAGTTATGCAAAAAGATCAAAACGTGTCTCTATGTTATAACGTCAGGACGTCAGTGACGTTACAATGTTATTAAAAATCCGTTTTCTTTACTATTTGCATTTTTTAAGTTGTTTTACTGCAAAATCAACATAACGTTAGTAGTTTTAATGTTATGACGTCATCCAAAATGGCCGCCAATGACGTCATTATAGAAATATTATAATCGCTATATCTCCTTCATTTATGATCGGATCTTGATAACACTTTCACAGGAACTCTACATTCAACGTCTGGTTGTGCAATAATGTCGAAGTTTGTTATGTCGTCATCCAAGATGGCCACCAGTGACGTCATAAAGGAAATCTTGTTAAGACTATATCATCTCTATTTATGATCGGATTTGTTCTTCTTATTATTATTCTTTTCTTCTTCTTCTGGCAGCCACTTTTGATAGTAATACTGGTCGTAGGGCCTTACAATTTTACACATTGGTAGAGCTCAGTCTGGAATAGTGTCCCGAAACTTTTGGGGTCATGACGTCATTCAAGATGGCCGCCAGTGACGTCATCAGGCAAATTTTGTTATCGCTAGATCTCAAACATTTATAGTCGGATTTGAATGAAACTTTCATAGATTGTAGGGTTCAGGGTCTAGTTGTGCAAGAATGTAAAAACGTGTTTCTATGTAATAACGTCTTGACGTCAAAATGTTATGAAAAGTCCTTTTTTCAGTGATTATATTTTTCATGTTTCATTGGTTCAGTCGACGCTGACAGTTTTAACGTAATGACGTCATTCAAAATGGTCGCCAATGATGTCATTTAAGAAATCTTGTAATCGCTATATCTCCTTCATTTAGGATCGGATTTTGATGCAACTTTCACAGCCTGTAGGCAATAAGGTTGGGTTGTGCAAAAATGTCTCAAATTGTCATGACGTCATCCAAGATGGCCGCAAGTGATGTCATGATACAAATTTTGTGAGCGCTAGATCTCAAATATTTATAGTTGGATTTGAATGAAACTTTCAGAGATTGTAGAGTTTAGGGTCTAGTTGTGCAAGAATGTAAAAACGTGTCTCTACGTAATAACGTCAATAACGTCATAATGGTATGAAAATCCGTTTTTTTCACCGATTACATTTTTGAAGTTGTTTTACTGAATAATCCATCAATGTCATTGTCTCAGTCGACGCTGGCATTTTTAACGTCATGACGTCATTTAAGAAATCTTGTTTGTCTTTATCTTCTCTATTTATTATCGGATTTGAATAAAACTTTCACAGATTGTAGAGTTCAGGTCCGGTTGTGTTAGAACGTCATACGGTATCCCGACGTCATGACGTCATAATATTCAGAAAATATTTTTTTTCACTGATTGCATGTTCGAAGTTATTTTCGTGATACATCAATCAGTGTCTTCATCTTCGACAACTCTGACAGTTGTGACGGCATGACGTCATTAAGACCGGAAAGCCGTTTGATCAGGTTCTGATCAAAATATAGTTATTACTCCTCTTCTTCTCCTTCTTCTTCTCACCGCCATAGTAAGACTAGTAGGACTGGTCGCACTGCCCCTAAATTTTAAACGGTGATAGAGCTCAGGCTGGAATAGTGTCCCGAAACTTTTGGGGTCATGACGTCATCCAAAATGGCCACCACTGGCGTTTGTAGGCAAATCTTGTTATCACTGTATCTCATACATTTAAGATGAGATTTGAATAAAACTTTCACAGATTGTAGAGTTCAGTGTCTAGCTGTGCAAGAACGTAAAAACGTGTCACTATGTAACGTCATGACGTCAGTGTTGTCACAATGTTATGAAAAGATGAAAAGTTCATTTTTTTCAGTGATTGCATTTTTCATGTTTTTTTACTGTAAAATCCATCAGCGTCATTGTTTCAGTCGACGCTGACAGTTTTAACGTCATTCAAAATGGCCGTCAATGACGTCCTTTAAGAAATCTTGTAATCACTAAAAATCCTTCATTTATGATGGGATTTTCATAGCCTGTAGGGAATTAGGATAAGTTGTGAAAGAATGTCGAAAATTGGCATGACGTCATCCAAGATGGCCGCCAGTAACGTCAAAATACATTTTTTTTTAGCTCTAGATCTGAAATAATCATAGTGGGATTTGAATGAAACTTTCACAGCTTGTAAAGTTCAGGGTCTAGTTGTGCAAGAATATAAAAGCATGCCCCTATGTCATAACGTCTTGACGTCAGTGACGTCATTACGTCTTGACGTCAGAATGTTATTAAATATCCGTTTTAGTTACTGATTGCATTTCTTAAGTTTTTTGGCTCTATATTTCATCAGTATTATTGTCTCAGTCGAAGCTGACAGTTTTAACGTCATGACATCATCCTAAATGGCCGCCAATGACGTCATTTAAGAAATTTTGTAATCGCTATATCTCCTTCATTTGTTATAGGATTTTGATGCAACTTTTACAGCCTGTAGGGAATTAGTTTGAGTTGTGCAAGAATGTCACAAATTGTCAAGACGTCATCAAAGATGGCCGCCAGTGACGTCATGATAAAAATGTTGTTATCGCTAGATCTCAAACATTTATCGTCGGATTTGAATGAAACTTTCACAGCTTGTAGAGTTTAGGGTCTAGTTGTGCAAGAACATCAACACCTGTCCCAAAATCATTTGACATTTATGATCGGATTTCTAAGTAAACAAAATGGCGGCTATGTTTGATGTTAAATCTAATGGTTTTAAGTACCAACTTCATATCATGTCATGCCAGTCATTTCGGTAAGGTTTCCATTATTTCAAATCAATGCTGCTTAATGTATTTTGGGGGCGTAGTCGCCATGAAATAACCTAAATAGTCATTTCGGTAAGGTTTCCAATTCAAATCAATGCTGCGCAGTCGGTAGAGCGGCGGATTTGTAACCGGAGGCCCCGGGTTCAATCCTCCATGGTGCCACTGAGTTCCGTCGGTGTGTTCTTGGGCAAGACACTTTCCCTTAGCCTCGTCCGTCGGATGGGGACGTAAACCGGGCAGTCCCGTGTATCGGTCTATTCTTCCGAGCACGTTAAAGAACCATAGGAATCTATTCGATAATAACAGTAGGGCAGTTTCCCGGATTCCTATGTATCTTTCCCCTCTCTCTGGGGCGGCTCTAAATAACCTATACTGTGTTGATGAGCCGTTAAACAACATTCAATTCAATTCAAATCAATGCTGCTTAATGTCTTTGGGGGCGTAGTCGCCATAAAATAACCTAAATAGTCATTTCGGTAAGGTTTCCAATTCAAATCAATGCTGCTTAATGTCTTCGGGGGCGTAGTCGCCATGAAATAACCTAAATAGTCATTTCGGTAAGGTTTCCAATTCAAATCAATGCTGCTTAATGTCATCGAGGGTGTAGTCTGGGGGCGTAGTCGCCATTAAATAACCTAAATAGTCATTTCAGTAAGGTTTCCATTTCAAATCAATGCTGCTTAATGTCTTCGTGGGCGTAGTCGCCATGAAATAACCTAAATAGTCATTTCGGTATGGTTTCCAATCCAAATTAATGCTGCTTAATGTCTTTGGGGGCGTAGTCGCCATGAAATAACCCAATAGTCATTTCGGTAATGTTTCCAATTCAAATCCATGCTGCTTAATGTCTTTTGGGGGCGTAGTTGCCATGAAATAACCTAAATAGTCATTTCGGTAAGGTTTCCAATCCAAATCAATGCTGCTTAATGTCTTTGGGGGCGTAGTCGCCATGAAATAACCTAAATTGGTTTAAACACAGAACAGTATAAATAATATTAAGCATAACAGTTTATTTCTTAGACATTTTAAAAGGTAATAGAAAACAAACATTATATATAATATCAACAATATAACCACAAGCAGTTGAATTACAACTTTTGGCGTACCAACACAAAAGGTTTCTATGGCACCAACAGAAATTAAATTTCCAGGTCCACTCTCCATTTATAATATCAAGATAGAAATATGGAGAATGGACATAGGGACTTCTCACCTGCAGAGTTGCAGCAAATTCTATAGTATGAACACCCCATTTCTTGATATTTAAAATTTCCAGCAAAACGTACGTGTTACGATCAAAAAGTGATAATATATAGCAAAAGGCATTTAACAACCAACCAACCCGCCAAATGATGACAAATTTACACTACAAGTAAGGTTTCCAATCCAAATCAATGCTGCTGAATCATTTTTTGGGGGCGTAGTCGCGATGAAGAGATCCACCCTCCATTTATAATATCAAGATAGAAATATGGAGAATGGACCTAGGGACTTCTCAACTGCAGAGTGCAAATTCTATAGTATGAAAATCCCATTTTTTTATATTTGAATTTTCAAAAATGTTTCCAGCAAAATGTACATGTGTTACGATCAAAAAGTAATAATAGATAGCAAAAGCCATTTAACAACTAATCTGCCAAATAAAGACAAAATTACACTAAATTCGTTTATCAAAATTTCTTCCAGGTCATAGAGTAATGTATATGCGCCGATTAAAAACATAGTTTTATTCACGGTTTCTTACACATCCGTAATCAAAAATGCATAAATCTTAAATGAATTATTAGTTGGAAACTCTCAGTTCGAAGCTCCAGTTTTGGGGTTTGGCCTGGCTGTTCCACTTCTGGGGATTGTCTGGCTGGTTATGGCCGTTTATATTGTGTCAATAGTATTTGAATTGGGGTTTTACGGTGCACCAACACAAGACAGGTTATATGGCGCCAACCAGGGATGAACATGCCAGGCTCATCCACTTCTGGGGTTTGGCCTGGCTGGTAATGATCGTTTATATCGTGTCAATAGAATTGAATGGAATTGGGGTTTTACGGTGCACCAACACAAGAAAGGCAAACAGGGATGAACATGCCAGGCTCATCCTCCATTTACATCTAGATAAAATATGGAGAATGGGACTAGAACCTTCTAACCTGCAGAGTTATTGCAAATACTATTGTGTCCAATAGTTTGAATTCTCAAAATATGCATTTTTTATATATACTTTAGTCTCCAGTAGGTTTAGAAACGGTGTACGTATACTGTAAATTGTAATTGTTGGTGGGACAGCTGCATTAAAAAAAATCCTTATTAAGCAAGCATTAAACGAAGTAATTTTGACAGTATGTAAATACAAAAGGTGACAATATTTCTTATAGAAACATAAATATATGTACAAGTCAAAGTCTTAGTATGCATGTACATAAATGACCATGCCAAAACGAAATACAAGAAATTAGGTCTGTACATCAACGCATAAACAAAACATCATTTATTTCCACATTTTAAGAAAATAAATAAATATATTATGACTACTCAAAACTATTTAACCTCATGCAATGAAGTTAAAATCTAGGTTACAGTCCTAGTCAATATTACCCGGTTTACGTCCCCATCCGGCAGACGAGGCTAACCGGACATGAAATCACTTTTTACCTTTGACCTCTGTGACCTTGGAGCCACAGACCTGGATTTTGCGTGTGACGTCTTATTGTAGTGAGCACTTGTGCCAAGTTATTTGCAAAAATCTGTCCAGCAATGTCACAGTAATTGACCGGACACGATTGGACGGACAAACGAACGGACTGACTGACAGACGGTGCGACTACTACATAAAAAGCCTTAGGATTCGGAGGATAGACCGATATACGGGACCTCCAGTTTACGTCCCCATCCGACGGAAGAGGCTTACCGGTTATGAAATCACTTATTTTTTACCTTTGACCTCAAAGTGTGACCTTGACCTTGGAATTTTTTACCATTGACCTCTACGTGTGACCTTGACCTTGGAGCCACGGACCTGGATTTTACGTGCGACACGTCGCCTTATTGTGGTGAGCACTTGTGCCAAGTTATTTGGACAAATCTGTCCAGGAATGTCAGTGTTATTGACCGGACATGATTGGGACAAACAAACGAACGGACTGACGTACGGTGTGACTACTATATGCCGCCCTTCGGGCGCATAGACAGCCTTAGGCCTATCAGTATACATATACTAACTAAATTAATGAAATAATAACAATAATTATAATAATAGATGTCCCAATGTATTACGACTACTCATAACTATTTAACAATGAGGTTAAAATCTAGTCCAAGTCAATATCACATGCAAATTTATATTTACATTAATCATGACACATAAAATCTAGATCTTGCCGAAATGAAATGCAAGAAATTGGGGGTGTAGATTAACGCATCAACTTAACATCATTTTTCATAAATAAGTCAGTATACACAATGTTCAACTCATAGCACATACTTCCTAATCTCATTCAAATTAATCGAAAATGATGTTTAAAATTATTATGCAATCTGATTCTGTCTTAATTCAAAAAGAACATACTATTTCTCTTCAAGAATGCTTCGTGTGTATAGTTTGAAATATTTCTTTCCGTTTTAACATTTTCATTTTTAATTAATTCCATAAATTTTGGAATATTTGGGCATTTCATATTTGGGCATTTCCAGTAACAACCATTAATATATTGTACCCTAAGATCAGAATAATTGAATTGGGTCTGATGGCGCACCAACATATGAAAGGTTATATGGCGCCTAACAGGAATGAACATGCCAGACTCATCCTCCATTTACATAGAGATACAATATGGAAAATGGGCCTAGAACCTTCTCACCTGCAGAACTGCAGAGTAAATCTACAGAGCAAGGACTATAATCAAATAATTTGACCAATCTGTTACGAGTGAAATATTTTACCTTCGCGTTCTGGTAGGTGAAAACTCGGTGATTATCCTTAATGCTCAAGTGATTTTCAAATGTTTAAATGATATTCTATGATACACAAATCTTTTCAATTCCCCTTGTGCATATAGTTTCTGCGAAACTGAGATAAAAAAACAAACATAAGGTAGGTGCTGCTACCCTTGTTGCTGACGGAAAAGTAACACGCATTGCGTTTTCTCCACAAAAATGCGAGACGAATGTAAAACAATCACTGGTAATAGTACTTATTTTACAAATAATATGTCAATTTCCGTTATTTTCAAATCATAGTCCTTCATTCTTTAGAAATGGATATGTTGGATGGTATAGATGCCTCAAACATCTTTCTTCAGTAACATGTAGATTTGGTTGAAGTAATATCTCTGTAAATTGTAACAATTCATGGCACAAAATATGTTTTGCAATCCTGGAATGTAAACACTCGAGATGTATGCGCTTTCAATTATGCTAATAATTATTTCACTGTAACACAACACCAGACATTTGTTTCCATAGCAACAGATATGGCGGGCGTTAATATTTGTCGATATTTATTCTTCCTGTTAAAACGGTGACACCACAGTAACTCGAGTACATGTATGAAATCTCTTCTGTGTGATAAATTCTTCAATATGGAAATGATGGTAGCCTCTGCAGTATTATGCATCTAAAACATGCATGAACTTTGCAGCCAATATTGATTGGAACACAGTTGTTTTATGTATAGATGTGCAATCCTAGCTACTGGAACATGGAAAGTAATATAACATCTTCTTCATGTGTTCTGTACATTTCTGAACTATATTTGATTTCAGTTTCTTTGTAAATGCACAATCTCATAGTAGTGTTTGTTGCAGTTTGATAGGTCCAATTCGAATAGGTTTATTTTGATACACTAATAACTAAACCTCCAAAACAGAGTTCCTTTCCTTTACATGCCTTTATGTTGTAAAGTATATGCTTCATGACAGTTGTATTGCACTTAAGACAAGCCAGATTTTCCAACAGTGCAAGTGACAAGTTTCATTTTTGCGGCGTCAACCATCCATTAATAAGTGTCCAAGTTTCTCTTAACACCAGATATTGAATACAATCCGTCGATTGCACAGTCATTTCTTCAAATCAGTTCAATGCTTCCATGACCATGACATTCAGTTGATAGGAAAGTTTGAGGTTTTCTAACCCCTCATTACTTCAATACTATCCAACAGATTAGAGTTGATATGTGTCTTGCCTGTCCAACAATAACATTTTTCTATGACCTCGATTGCACAGTTGTTCCTTCTAATCATTTCAATGCTTCCATGACCATGACATTCAGTTGATAGGACAGTTTGAGGTTTTCTAACCCCTCATTACTTCAATACTATCCAACAGATTAGAGTTGATATGTGTATTGCCTGCCCAACAATAACATTTTTTCTATGACCTTGACTTTCAATGTTCATGTCATAATCACTGAATTTCCAATTTCTTGTGTCAACATCAGCATTTCCACTTTCTTGTGTTAACATCATAATCAGTAAATAATTTTCAAAATGCGCAAAATTGGTGACAAGTGTTTACAATCCAAGTGCTTGAAATCTGACCATAGCCATAGAGCGACATCACCATATTACATTAACGTCATCTTCGTCAAACTTGGAGTCCCTCAACAAGGCATTGAAAGGGACTTCCTACACCATTCCCTATTGAATAAGCTGAAACGGTTATATTTTTATATCTTTTCTCAAGAACCATATTAAAATGTCTAAGTTAAAGGCGCACACATCATGCCTAACGTCTATTTATCCCAAAGTCTATAAAAGCGTCTTAGCTGTTTCCTACACCTGCTCCCTCACCCCAACCCCGTACCGTACGAATTCAATTAGCTGATTCTTTTTCAAATACCGTTTACTTTTTTCTTAAACTAATGGCATCTTACAAGTTTCGAAAAATAATGAAACAAATTCTACATTTTAATAAGTAATGTTAAAGAATTTAAATAAATTTATCTCAGTTACTAAAACTAAAAAGATAAAAACATAACAATAACTGAAATGTATACAACCAAGATGCCTTCATGTAGCAATGACACAATACATGTAGTATAATATGAAAGCAAACAAAACGTTGAAATAAGCAAAACATGATTTCACAATATTTCATTTACAAACTTCTTTTTTGGTTTCAACGTTAATAATGAGCAATATAATTCCCTTTGAGGTTTTAAAGGATTCGTACATTGCATTTTTGCCTCTTGCTGAAAAGACCAATTATTACAGTTAAAGCAAACATTATACATGTATGATTGCATTTCTGTTTAACGATGCAATACACATCAGATACACATTAGAAATCAATTACACTAAATAGCAAACACATTAATTGTCCATCATCATGATTGCATTACTGCTAATAGAACCTTCACACCCAGTCATTTTTTTTGGATTGTAATGTTAAAACGGACAAATACAATTCTTTAAAATTCTAAATAGTATAATTCACGTTTGTGTCCATTGCCAAAACAAAACAAGATGGTAGAATTCAATTGAATTGAATTGGGGTTTTAAGGCGCACCAACACATGAAAAGGTTATATGGCGCCTAAAAGGCATGAACATGCCAGGCTCATCTTCCATGTACATCGAGATAAAATATGGAAAATGGGCCTAGAACATTCCCATCCTGAACTGCAGAGTTGCTGCAAATTCTATTGTAGGAAATCCATTTATGCTGGAGCCACGTTATTGTTTTTCTGCCACTGCTCTTTTGATGCAATCGAGATAGCACCTGAAACAATGCAGGGATCATGATGAAGACCTTTAATGAACATGAACAAAAAATGATAAAATGAACATCAATTTGGGGGGATTCTACCCCTCTGCCTATCCCTCCAAAGGGATCTGCAGTGGCCCTATTCTTTGCCCCGTGACCAAACGGGGCCCCCGAGAACCACACGGGGACAAGATGGTAGAGGATACAATAACATATGAGCCATAATGTCTTTGTTGTACGATTGATAAAACATTTCGTTTAACCATGCATTATCTATACATATCCATATAAATCAATTATTCACTATTACAGCAAACACATGTATAAACAATCATTAAATCACTGCAAAAAAACTTACTTATATAATCTTTCACATCCAGTCGCTGAAGAACCCTCAGTCCATGTTACTGGTGAGTAACTGATCTATTGAATTGGTTTTTACAGCACACCAACACATGAAAGGTTATATGGCACCTAACAGGAATGAACATGCCAGGCTTATCCTCCATTTACATCAAGATACAATATGGAGAATGGGCCTAGTTTTTGATAGCTAGATCAGCATTTCTGTGAAGTTTCATGAAAATCTGTCAAGTAGTTTCAGAGGTGTAGTTGCGTTAAATTTTTACTATATAACTCTTATGTAAACAAAGATGGCCACTGATAGCCATGTTTAACGTTGAATCAAAATGATTTTCGACAAAGACCAACATCATGTCATGGTGATCGTTTTACAAAAAGTCCCATATCAATATCGCTTACAGTTTTCAAGAAGTAGTCGCTACTTTTTGAAATTTTGAATTTCACATCAATGTGAATTTTTGCTAAGATCAACTACACATCATGGGCAACATTTCTGTAAAGTTTCATGAGAATTCATCCAGAAGTTTCGAAGAAGTCGCTACAAAAAAAAAAGTTTACGAACAGACAGACGGACACCGCACCACGGCATAAGCTCTGCTGATCTTTGATCAGTAGAGCTAAAAACCGACAACATGAACATGGAAATGGGGTCCTACCCCTCTGCCTCTAGCGAAATCTACCCTGGCAACTATACGGGAAAACTGGTGAGTAGATATAAAATATCCTTAGTAATCAATAAATAAAATATTAAAGTAATACACATGAAACCTGTTGGAGATTAACAGCAACAATATAACTATAACATTTTACTAAGCGCAGACCTATACCTTGTGGGTTACATATTTTTGGATATGTGACAGAATGTTATTGTACTACCTCATAAATCAACAGATAAATCATGAAAGCATTTTGAAAATATAAAAAAAATTATGGATGGACAAAAAAACCGATGGACAAGGCCAAAACAAATACTATACCTCCTACCAAATTTGGTGGGGGTATTATGACTAAAAGTTATTGTAATATTAAAAAAAAATGTTTATGTATCAATAGATTATATATTATTCACACATGTTCACTACGAGACGATACAGCCAAGTCCTGGTTGCCAAATTCAGTCACCCTTTCCCTTGAAAGGTAATTGCTATAATAGAGACCAAGCTTCACTATAACCTCTATCATATTTTTCCATACATTCATTCCTATGAAACTATCTGTATGGTTTTGTCTTCTCGACATCACTATAAAAGAATAGAGCTTGCTGTAGTAGCTAGTCATGTGCTGTAGTACCTTGTCATGAGCTGTAGTACCTTGTCGTTCTGTAGTACCTTGTAATGTGCTGTAGTACCTCGTCATGTGCTTTTATTTTATTTTCAATGTTCTGTTTTTTTCCTTCTTGATTCCTTTATTTGCATTTTTTTTTATCAAATTCTAATTCTGACTTTCTTTTTTAATGATCACTTTTTCTCGGTAATATTCTGATTTTCAGCTATTTTTTACTATAACATGTATGTTGCCCTGTTCTAATTCCTGTTTGTTTTATCATGTCGTTTTCTTTTCCATCAGTCTCCCTTTTTAGTTACCACTAAGTTCAGCTTTTCAGGTAAATCAAGATAGATTCATGGTAACTGTAATATGTAGGACGGACGCACACGGCAGCTACATCTAAACCTTTTATGTATACATGATCAATCAGTGTTCCCTTCCCCGTTGTTGGCTCATTTACATGCTGTGTGTATCCTTCACCTTCCATGACTTGTAGAATATTGCACGCAGGATTTAATATATTTTGATTGAAATCTCCAACTATAATACTACCAAGATTCTGTTTTTTCAGTTCTTCGATTAAGACTTTCAGTGTCTGAGTAAAGCTATCCTGTTTGTAGTGCGGTGGGCGGTAGATATTAACCACTATGAAATGTTTTGCTTTAAAGGCAATGTACTCCAGATTAAAAACATTGAAAAAAATACGATGAAATTCTGCATTGTGTTTTGAAAGAACAGCCACTCCGCCCCGAGATTGTTGTTGTAATACTGAATCCGTGTAAGAATCTTTTCTAAGCTGGCTGTGCATTTTAAAAGTCCCGATTTCTAGATCCATATCTATTTCATTGTTTATCCATGTTTCAGCTAGACACACATAATCTGCATTCATAATATCCTTATTTTGTATCAAGTCATTTAAATGCGGTATAAGACTTTCAATGTTGTGAAATGCAATAGATGTTACATTTTCAAAATTGGACAAAGATTCCACACTAAATTTTGGTAATTTCTCCAGTGCTCCTTTAATGTTTGTGTTGCAATATATGACTTTCTCATTAAAGCCAATCAAAGTAAGTCCACTTAGTGCAGTAACACGACTTAATGCCACGTATGCTTGTCCTGGTGCAAATATTTTTTCAAGTGAAACCACAGCTTTGTCAGTAGTCAAACCCTGAACTTTGTGAACTGTGCATGCCCATGCTAATTTCAGTGGAAATTGTCGCCTTGTTGTTTTTCTTTTCTGCCCAATGTTTTGCTCTTGACGTTCAACCACAACACTTGTTTCCCCTCTGGTTTTCAATCTGTTCTTTTTTCCGCAGTTTTCATTGTCGAAATTTATTTCCACACACTTGGCCCTATTACTATCAGATTCCATCACCACTTTTGTAACTGTTCCAAAGGCACCATTTGTAAGTCCATCTGAAACATCTATGTTCATCGTAAGCATTATACGTGCACCAACTGCAACCCAAAGGGTACGTGGCAATGAACCTGTGCTAGATTGTACATGTGGTTCTTTCTTTTTTTCCATCTTTCCACTACGTTCATCTTTTGTCCAATCCTCAGCTTGAATCGGAACTGGTTCGCTGCAGATTTCATGTAGTTTTTTAAAATTGTGCTCATCCACCTGAACGTTTGTAGCAAATATATGAACTGAATCAATCTTCTCTCCTGTTTCCCTACTACTTAACAAGTATCTGCTGTTTTCAGACAGAGTGTCTCTTTTTGATTTTATCCTACACTGGTTCAAAATGTCTGCAAAATGTTTGTCTTCCTTTTGCCTCATTATTTCATTTAATTCTACAATGGAAAAGTTGTCATTCCACAGATCATAATAATTTTCACTACTGTACAATGGTTTCCCTTTTACAGGAGGTAACTGATAAAAGTCTCCAACAGCAACAATACTGACATTACCAAACGGGGATTGGTCACCATTCTGTTTGATTTGTCTCAAACGTCCGTGAATGTATGCAATTAGCTTTTTGTCAACCATTGATATTTCATCAATAATAAGTAACTGTAACTGGCCCAGTTTATTTCGCAATGTGTTTAATTTTTCCTCTCCAAGTGGCTGATATGGAAGTGAAGCTTCAATTGAAATAGAAAATACACTGTGAATTGTAGATCCACCTATATTAAAAGCTGCTACACCTGTTGGAGCTGTAAGCAATACAGATATATCGTCAGGGCTTGACATAGTCGGTGCAAACAATCTTGTAGCTTCAAAGTAAATGCTCTTAATAAGATGACTCTTTCCAGTTCCAGCACCACCAGTTATAAAAACATGAAACGGTTTTGGATTTTGCCCGTTAACTTTTAGTAGACACCATTTTCTTATCTTGTAAAAGACATTTCTTTGTAAATCATTCATTGATCTCATCAACATAATCCCTTCCTGTCTGGATACAACCGTTTGACAAATTTCTACACTTGTGTTACTCTCCTTTTGCAACAGATCTGGTATCACACTGACCTCATCCTCATCATTGTCTTCTGCTTTGTTGTGCTGTTTTTCTTGGAGACATTCAATACGTTCAACTTCTGTTTCAGGACATATTTGCGCCCATGCATCTTCATGTGGACCATTCATTTCTAATGCCATTTCTTCTGCACTATTCAGGTCATCTATATCTCTTTCAAAGGTAGACTTATTTCCTTCTACAATTTCCTGCACAGACACTATTTCATTATTTTTACCATACGCAACAAACCCAGATCTGAAGAAATCTTCATATGTGTCAAATCCGTTTGGTTTCAACTGCTTTTCATGTATATAAGGTAGAAATAGTTGCATCATACATAGATAGTATTGTTCTGGGGATCGAGTAACAGAAAAACGTGGATATCGAATTACAGCAACATCTGTCCTTGTTCTTTTCTGAATGAATCCTAGATTTTTTTGCAGTGCATACACAGTAGAATGTTCTTTTTCTGACTGTTGTATTTGTGATGAATATAAAACTCGGTATTGTGCACAGAACAAAGCTAAACACATGAATTTGAACTCCTGAATTGTTGGTCTTGCAAGATATTTTTCAACCAGACTTGTCATCCATATACTACTTTCATCACTTTCCGATCTATTTTGTATCACGGCCAGGGGTAAACTCATTCTTACTGGATTGTCTACAACTGGTATAAACTGAACTTTTCGTGAACATTCCTTCAAATGGAGACCACATGCTCTGTATACGGCTTCTTGTGCACTTATCTCTCGATGATGCAGATATGCACTACCAATTTTTTTCAAGGCCTGTTTCGCATCCTCGTTACCCTCTTTGGCTTCTGTCTGTGCATGATCTAAAATCTGACTCATTTCTCGTTCTGCCTTTGAAATGTACGAAACAATATAAACTACACAAGCATATGCATCAGTAACATACTGGATGTCCATATTGGCATTCCAACAATGTAATAAATGGGTGTTGTATTGATTAATCCAAATATCTTGTAGACGTCTCTTTAAAACAATTTGCCTGTTTTTTGAAAGAGTTGCATAAGCCTCTTCAAATATGCTTTGAGTCAATCCTTGCTGTAGAAAAATGTCATCAATGGAAGACACATTTGCAACATCATTTGTTATGCTTGCCCATATGTGTTCCAAAATAGTTCTTGCAGTGTCAACACTCATGTGCTTTTGTTTTGAATTGTGTTCCATTATGCTAATAACCTCATCTGGAGACATGTCGGGATCAATTGGTTTTATATTTTCCAATTCATTAACTGGTCTTGCAATGAATGACTGTTGACTTGGTGGTCTGGGAAAGTTAAATCGACATTGTTTTCCAGTTTTTTTGCATGATTTGGAATGATTTCTACTGTGTTGTTGAACACTTGTTACGATTTCCTTCAAGTCCGATTTCTCGGGAGGTACTTCACAGGTAACGTATTTGTCTATGAATGTTATGACTGCTGCATCATCATCTTTTCCAAGTTTTGGAGCATCTTCCACCCACAACAAACAGTGAACATGTGGTGAGCCTCTTTGTTGGAATTCAATTCTGTAAAAATAGTCTACAACTTTACCAACTGGATTTGAATTGGAGAGAATGATTTTTTTCAGAAATGTATGAAATCTGTGGTCAAACATTCTTGCTACAGTAACAGGATTGCTCTTCAATATATCACACTTTGTTCGCCAGTCCATGTCTTCAGGATTTCTGTTATCACCCTGCTGTTTTAAAATTGCTTCTATCATTTCTGGCCACCTCATCTCTGCTGAAGAAAATGAACAAAACCAAGGTGGCAGTCCAAGCTGACGAATCATTGCAAATAAGTCTTTTTGTGTTGTTTGCCAATATGGTGGAGTTCCACGAATTGCCTTTAAAAATCTGTATCCTTCGTCATTTTTAAAAATTGTTTCCAGGTTTTCTTTGTTTTTAAATGTATTTGCTGTAATATTTTCTCCAGTATAACCTTTCTGAGAGCTTTTCCTCATTGCAACTGATACACTAGATACTACTTGCTGTAATTCAGACATATATTGTGCAAAAAAAATGATACTGTTAAAATGCTGATCAAGAACTTCTTGTCCTATGTCTACAGGTTGAAGACATGTATCTAGCAATAAACCATGCATAATTTCATCCGAGTTGTCTGTTAATATCTCAAAACCATTTTCCTTTTCTGCAATAAATTTACTGCCATTCTGCTCAGCTTTGGCATTTTGCTCTTCTGTGACATTTTCATTACTAATTTCTTGACAAATAGGATTTTCCCACAATTGATCAAACTCTACATCTGAATACCACTTGTTCTCTTTTTTAAGGAATGAAATAGCCTTTTCTAAATGTGCTGTATTAACAAACTGATAATCATAGTGACCTTTATAGGACAGCTTTCGCTTCAGTTTAACCCGAATCATTTGATCATCATTGACACATCTTGGTAAACTAGCTATTGACTCGTGCGTATTGGAAGGTACACAAATAACTGGTCCATGAACTCCATGCTGCCCTCCTTTTGGTAGTGCCAGTATTTTCATGAAAGGAACAACTATAGCAATCAAGTGTCTTTCGACTGAATTTAAACACCGAAGTTCTTCTGGCACTGGCTTGACTTCCAGTTTGTTTGCAGCTGCTTCTGAGGGCAAGTTTCCCTTCAATAACTTTCTATGACAGGTATAACAAATCCATAGGCTACATCTACTTGAACATGTATGTCCATCTTCTTTTGAGCATGGAATGAAGTATTTATCTAAAATACAAATACCAGCTAATTTAGACACACTTTCTTTTTTATTACTGTAAGTTTCTCTTTTACAAATCTGTACTTGGTTTCTAAACAACAACTTGCAACAAACTGAACACACATGGTCTGGATATTCACGTATCTCTTTTAAAAACAAATTTATTGCATTGCAAATTTCTTTCTGATTTTCCTGTTTTAATGTTCTGCATTCATACACCTTATCTTTCACCTTCTTTTGATGTTCTTGGTCATATTTGTACTTCTTCACAGACACTTGTTTTTTAAATGCTCTGTGAACTACATCTTCAATATATTTTCTTTTTGAAGCATGTTTTAACGATTTACTGAATTCTTCATCTAATGCATATTTTGTTATTGAAGCAGTTTTGACAGCTGTACGATGCTCTTCATCTAATGCATATTTTGTTACTGAAGCAGTTTTGACAGCTGTACGATGCTCTTCATCTAATGCATATTTTGTTATTGAACCAGTTTTCACAGCTGTACGATGCTCTTCATCTAATGCATATTTTGTTACTGAAGCAGTTTTGACGGAAGTACGATGCTCTTCATCTAATGCATATTTTGTTATCGATGTATTGCATTTTTTACTCCTGTATTTTTCATCAATTTTGTACTTTTTAGCATCATACTGAATTCTTGTTTTTCTATGTTGTTCATCAGTTTTGTACTTCTCAATCTTTGTTTTTCTATATTGTTCATCAGTTTTGTACTTCTCAATCTTTGTTTTCCTATATTGTTCATCAGTTTTGTACTTCTTTGCATCATTCCCATTTTTTTTTTTCGATATTTTTCATCAGTTTTGTACTTCTTTGCATCATTCTCAATTTTTGTTTTTCGATATGTTTCATCAGTTTTGTACTTCTTTGCATCATTCTCAATTTTTGTTTTTCGATATGTTTCATCAGTTTTGTACTTCTTTGAATCATTTTCAATTTTTGTTTTTCGATATTGTTCATCAGTTCTGTATTTCTTTGCATTATTCTCAATCTTTCTATATTTGTATTCATTGTTGTCATTGTATTTTCTTTTCTCTCCTTGTCTTTTTTTTATACAAGTTTTTCTATAATTTGTACGCGTTCTTCTCTTCTTCCCTGCATACTGGCAGTCAGTAGTGGTATGCTTTTGTCCAGCTGTGAAAAGCAACTGTTCTTGGAATGTGTCACAAATTACGTCAGAATTACCCGAGTTTACTAAAGAACAAGACTGTATTCTATCATCATTCCAGGGTTCTCAATAGACTTTAAAAGTGAAGAGTCATATGACCCTTGACTCAAAAATCTCAAGGGTCAAAATTGAAAAAGCAAGAGTCAAATATAAATAGAACAAATCGAAACGCCGTTTTATAAAACATCCTTTAATAACTTTAATTGTAGTGAATTCTGTAAATATTGTATTACAAAGAAAGGTGTGAAAGAATATATATACATTTGAACTTAAAAAACTACTATTCCATTTTACAATAATGTGTCATTATGTCAAAGATTCCAAAGTTATGTAAGGATGTTTTATAAATTGGGGTCCACATTTGTTAATATTATAAGTTATTGGTGTTAATATAACACAATCTCTGTTTGCACCAATTGTATGTATGTATATTTGGAACATTAAACAAGAAAGCAAAGGACAGTGTATCTTTAATGTATGTTTAATTCTCAAGAAATCTATTCTCATTTTATTAATTTCATTTATTTCAAAAAATAATTCTGTAGTATAGTACACTATAATATTATATAATAGACGAAAATATACTTCTTTGCGCCATTTATTTGTGAATTTAACATACATGAATTAATAAAGTCCGTTACTCGATAGCACAAACAATGTCCGTAATCGCAAAATATCACAATACGTAATGTCCGGTAAGTTTTGACTGAATGCCAACCCAGGTTGAAAACGCTCTTTGTATGTACATTTCGCCGATTTATAAATATTTAAATTATCCTCATTAAAACTATATTTCTTTATTCTTTAAAACGTGCGTAAAACAAAATTAACGAACAACAACACAAATAAACAAACAACAAACACAAATAAAGTCAATTTTATTTTTGCCGATTTTACCTGTTTGACCGCTAGCTTCTGTTTTATCGCAATTCAATTTAATTAACCCCCTAATCAATCAGAAGCCGGTAGCAATCAATTAAACAGTTAATCCAATCAAGTCATAATAGTCTCCACCCGCGCAAAGCATCATAAACTTCAAAGATGATCATTAAATTATCAACACAATAGCAGCGATTAGATTACACAGTGACACCATTTACAGACAGTTATTTCCCCCTCTGGCACACAAGATGCGACAGGAGCGAATTTGATTGGTCGAGAGGCGATCAAGGTCGTCAGGCAAGGTGTCAATCACTGTTCATGCAGCTGTGATGTAAATAGGTATTGGATTGATGCTTGGAAGCAAATACACGCGCGTCATAAAAACGCACAGGTCGTAAATTAGATGCGTCAGAAATGGGTCAAATTGAAATTCCATGCGTCAAAACGCGTGTGTACGCGTCTATTGAGAACCCTGCATTCATCAAATTAGTGTCCGATTCAAAAACTGTCGCATATTCTGAATACTCCAAGCTCATTTCATCTTCAGATTCACATAAAATATGTCTTTGTGTATGCGACACTGAACCAATATTGTTTCTACCATGTTTTGTGGTACAAGATGGTTTGTGTGTACTATCAGAAATATGCACTATGTCTCTATTAATATTAGTCACTAATAAAGTTATTCCAGTAATTTCAAACTGCTCTCTATCAGCTGCATTCATTGAAGCTGCTAAATTAAGACAATGTATAACTACATCATTTATGCACATACATTCCAGCATTACACTTCTTCCATTAGGCACTTGCATACCAAATTGATTCCTTGAATGAGAGTCAAAAACAAAATAACTACTATTTTCGTGTGTGATAGCAAAAGTGCTTCCTTTGAAAGTTACCAAACATCCATCATTTTCGTGTAGAGAAATAGTTAAAGCATCAACAAGACTAACCAACTGATAGATTTCTAAATCAACAATATTACTCTTCAACATACCGGACAAAGATTCTTGTATCTGAATTGTAAAAAACCTGTTGTAACATTCTAACTGTCTTGGTATTTCTGCTATAGATATATATGCATTATTCATGGTAGAACTGTTTGTAAGAAAGCCATACATTTGATTTCCAGTGATCAGTACATTATCAAGGTCACCTGATGTCCATGTGGTCATTGATTTCACTTTACTGTACATCAGAACTGCAAGACTGTTCATTACACACTGTCTACCAGCATTCTCTAGAAATCTTTGATCTCCTTGATTAAACGTTCCCTGCACTGAATTAATGTTTCTTTTAGCTAAAGGTCTAGCTGAATACAAGTCTTCCTCAGTGCCAGACTTAGTTAAGTTTTTTTTATTTTTAAACATTAATCTCTCGGGGATATCACAGCAAGCTTCAGTATCATCACAGATTGTTTTTATATTTATTCCAGTAACTTCAAACTGCTCTGTATCAGTTGCATTCATTGAAGCTGCTAAATTCAAACAATGTACAAATATATCATCTATGCACATACATTCCAGCAGAACACTTCTTCCATCAGGCACTTGCAAACCAAACTGATTTCTTGAATGCGAGTCAAAAAAAAAGTATCTACCATGTTCATGGATGATAGCAAAAGTGTTTCCTTTAAAAGTTATCAAACAACCATCATTTTCATGAAGAGAGATGTTCAAAGCATCACGTAGGCTAACCATCTGATAAATGTCTAGATCAACATCATTGTTGTTTAACATTCCAGAGAGCGATTCTTGACAATGAATTGTGAAAGACAGGTTATAACATTCTAATTGCCTTGGTATTTCTGCTATAGATATATATGCATTATGCATGGTAGAACTGTTCGCGAGGAAGCCATAAATTTGATTTCCATTGGTCAGTACATGATCAAGGTCGGCTGCTTTCCACATGGTCACGGATTTCACTTTACTGAACATCAGAACGGCAAGACTGTTCATTACACACTGTCTACCTGCATTTTCGAGAAATCTTTGATCCCCTTGATTAAAAGTTCCCTGTACTGAATTAAAGCTTCTTTTAGCTAAAGGTCTAGCTGCATTCAAGTCTGCCTCAGTGCCAGTCTTAGATATATGTTTTTCATTTTTAAACACTAATCTCTCTGGGATATCACAGCAAGCTTCAGTATCATCACATATTGTTTTTATACCATAGACATTATGCATATCAAATACAGAGTCAGTATCACAGTCATTCGCACTAGTATTACAGCAGGCTTCAGTAGCATCACAGTCAACGGCATTTATAATATCACAGTTGGCTTCAGTATCATCAAAGATTGTTTGCATATCACACTCAACATGCACATCACACACAGAATCTGAGTCCCTATCACGGGCATTTACAATATCACAGTTGGCTTCAGTATCATCACAGCTTGTTTGCATATCACACTCAACATGCACATCACACACAGAATCCGAGTCCCTATCATGGGCATTTACAATATCACAGTTGGCTTCAGTATCAAAACTCAATTGATCGCATGATGCACCTCCTGTTTTTCGCTCATCTTCAACAGACAAAACTACTTCATAGTGTGCCCGATAACAATGTTTCAAGTAAATACTTTCCGTTTCAACAGTAGCATTTTTGCGGACATGCTTTGCAGAAAAGAACATCCAGGATAAATTGTTTTCATGTATATAAATATCTGTACTAAAGAGATCTGCAGCACCTAGGATTTCAAGTTCTGTAGCCCATGTACCAGCAAGTGACATTTTTTTCTTCAATATGTAATTACCAACAGATTTATATCCAGACCTTAAATGACTTGCAAACAAATCATTGTTCTTTAATACGTGATTTACAACTTCAACGCGTATTTTAAAATGGTTGTCTTCGGTTCCAGTAACTGCATAAGAAATTGCTCGGAAAAAACAGTTTCCATCACTTTCAATCGGTTTAACATCATTTGGTTTACTTAGTGTTTTTGGTTCTTCAAGTTTAGCATCCTTATGATTAACTGTTTTTAAGCCACGAAATCTCTGAACAAGCTTTTTTTGAGTTGTGCATGTTAACGGCTGAAAGTTGTAGGAGGCTGGCCCTGTCTCTTTTATGTATACAACATCATCATTACTATTTTCATGATGTCTCTGTTTCAATTTTTTACTACTTTTACTTCTATCTTTCCTATTGTTACTTTGTTCTTCAGTTCCATTTTTTGCCGGCGACTTTTTTAATGAAACTTTTCTGTCTTCAAGTTGTTTAATTTTTTTTTCAATTTCCTCTTTCATCTTAACGGTTATAATAATATTGCACTTTGCTTCATACTTCTTTTTCTTTTCTAAATTATGTGTCTTCTTGTTTTGTCTTACAGCACTAATTGAATTCTTTAATTTCTCCAACTTAACTTTAACTGATTCAGAAGCCTTAGGTTCCGTTTCTATTTTCTTCACATCAGTGTCCTGTTTTTTGATTTGTCCAGTCGTACTTGTAGCCTGTTTCTGATACATTTGTTTCTCTGTTGTATACATTGTCTGATGCTGTTCTTGTCTTGTCTGTTTTTTTTCTGTTTTTTGCTTGTTACTTTTTGATACTATATTTGTTTCAGGTTCTTGGTTTGATTCTTTTTGTCTTCCATTATGTTCTTTGTTATTTTTTATTTTTTGTACATGAGGTCCTTTTGTTCTTTTTTCCTCGTCTATTTCATTATCTTCATTTTTCTGTTTTCCATTTAGTTCAGTTCTCATCTGTTCATTTCTCATTTTTTTGTTTTGTTCATATTGTTCGGTTTTCATTTGTTCATATTGTTCTGTTCTCATTGTTCTCATTTGTTCATATTGTTCTGTTCTCATTGTTCTCATTTGTTCATATTGTTCTGTTCTCATTTGTTCATATTGTTCTATTCTCATTTGTTCATATTGTTCTGTTCTCATTTGTTCATATTGTTCTGTTCTCATTTGTTCAGATTGTTCTGTTCTCATTTGTTCATATTGTTCTGTTCTCATTTGTTCTGTTCTCATATGTTTATATTGGTCTTGTTCTGTGGTAGAAATTGCCCCCAATGGGGCAGGTTCACCACACCTGTTCAGTAACCCTCCGTGGTCACGTGATGCCCCTGCATGGGCACCAGCACAACGTCTCCTCTCTCTCATCTTCTCCCTAGCAGTTTCTCTCTTCTCCCTCATAGACTTTCATCGAGCCATTTCCTGAAAGTATAAATAAAAGGTCTTTTCATTCTACTGACTAGATTATAAAAGCTTTGTATGAAAGAATAATATCTGTAGAAACACTGGACGCACCCCGAATTGGAGGCTTTGTTTGAAGGATGTTTTATCAGTTGTAACAAGAATTCTAACATTAAAATTGCAAAGGGAATAACTTTAATTTGAAAGAAGACAGAGTTGTAGTTCTTACATTCTGCATTTGTGAAGTTACATTCCAGGCACATTAATACTTTCAAGTTATGCTCTGTGCCAAGAATTACAAAGGGCAATAACTCTAAGTTGAATTAAGATAAGAGTTATCGTTCTTATACTCTGCACCTCCTCTCATTGCCCTCTATCATTGTCTGAAGTTTCATTTCAGTCCCATTAGCAGTTTTTAAGTTATGCTCCAGGCAAAAATTCTAAGTATAAAATTACAAAGGGCAATAACTGTAAACTGAATTTCCCTATATAAGTCTATGTAAAACTGTGACCCCCGGGGCGGGGCCAAATTAGACCCCTAAGTCACCATTTGAACAAACTTAGTAGAGGACCATAAGTTGATGCTACATGTAATACATGGAAGCT
The DNA here is from genome assembly GCA_037043455.1 of Cyrtodaria siliqua. Taxonomy (NCBI): domain Eukaryota; kingdom Metazoa; phylum Mollusca; class Bivalvia; order Adapedonta; family Hiatellidae; genus Cyrtodaria; species Cyrtodaria siliqua. Next base: position 149,787 of record JAWPHD010002833.1, on the reverse strand, counting down.
CTGTGCCTTGTGGTTTCAGAGAAGCAGATTTTTTAAAGTTTTTACCTATAGAAGTCTACGAAAAACATGCAAAATCTCAATATACAAACTTTGGACCCCCAGGGCACGGTCATTTTGACCCCGGGGACTTCAATTGTATAAACTTGATAGTCTAGGCATTGGCGATCATTTTAAAAGAAAAACTGTCGAAATCTGTCCAGCAGTTCTTGAGAAGAAGATTTGTTAAGGTTTCGACCATATATGGTAACGGCGGCCATCTTGGATGTCGCGCTGACCTAATTTTAACAAATCTAAAAAGCACTCATCTAACGATCATCCATGTGAAGATTGGTCAAAATTGGCCAAAGAGTTTCTGAGAAGTCGTTTGAAGCAAACGTTAACGGTGGACTGACGACAGACGAAGAGTGATCCCAATAGGTCACCTTTAGCCTTCGGCTCAGGTGATCTAAAAAGAGTATTTAACCCATATCATGACCTTCAGTGTGACCTTGACCTTTATATTTTAGTATGGTCATGTTGATGTTGTCATGATTAGTATATACTGAAAGTTTCATGAAGAAATATACATGAGCAAGTTATAGCCAACATTAGTTTTCATGACGGATTGAAGGACAGACAGACGGAAGGATGACGAAGTGATCCCTATGTATCACATTTTCCTTCGAAAAGGCGACACAAAAAGTGGGTGCTCTGCCACAACCACAAATATTTGACCATCATATATAACCTTACATGTGTTGAAAACGACATAAACACCATACAAACAAACAAATCAATGTGTAACTATATACATGTAGCTTTCTCTGTAGATCTTGCAGATGAATTTCTGGATTTAACACACATTTATCAGACCCTCCAAACATTGATCCATGAACCCCACACATGGTATAAATTCAAGTAAGTTTCAGTGTGTTTCAATGGTTTAATTCTTTACAATTTCATAACAACAATGTACAAATAAAATGATTCAACAAAGCTTCAGCATGCTTTCATAAACCTAACAAAACACAAGAAATAAACATTTCCTTCAAAAACCTAACAAAATACAAAAACAAAAATTTCCTTCAAAAACCTAACACAATACAAGAAATGAGAACAAGAGGGCCACCTAATGGGGCATTGAATGCCCATTTACTAAGGAGTTTAAGCTCAAAGCATATCCTAGGTGTCAAGTTAATGATTTTGCTCTAATAAAAAAAGTCTGATATGTTTTTTTGTTTAACCAAGAACACTATTTAAATACATCTATAAGATTGTAGATAATTTGTCAATAACAGCCTGGAAACAATGTTTCATGATCAGAGATCTTGACATGTGCCTACAAATTTTCATAAGTGTCAGTGTAATGGTTTCAAAGTTATTTAGCAGAATGTGGGTTTCCATATAAGGTCACTGTGACCTTGAACTTTGACCTAATGTCCCCAAAAACAACCAAGTTCCTCTTCTCACCTTTGGAAATGTACCTATTAAGTTTTATCAGTGTAGGTGTTATAGTTTTAGAGTTAGTGTGCGGAATGCATATTTCCATATTAGGTCACTATAACGGCAATATACCTATGAAGTTTCACAATGGTGGGTCTCATGCTTTTCAAGTCATCATGCGGAATGTGAATTGCTTACAGATGGATGTACGGACATCTCCATACCATAATACATCCCGTTTTTCAATCAGGCAAATAAAATGTCCTTTAGAAACCACATATTGGAGACTCACTATTGCAAAAACGTATATTGAAAGCAGGAACTGACTTTTACAGATCATTCAAAAATCTAAATCTATGTAGAGCAGTTTTAAAACGCCTTCAACAGGTCACATCTCATCAAAATATATGGATGTCAACATATCAGTCCGACTTTCACAGTTTTCTAAGTTCTGACTTTCAGTCTGAATATTAAACTGATCTTTTAGGTGATATTTTAAGACACTAAACAATCAGTGTCAGATGCAGCAGATTTTCAACCATGGCTACTATTCACTATAGGTTTCAGAAGAAGACTGTGCAAGCAGTTAAGCTATGGCTGTCAAGGTCTGTGACATTTCCGACTGTCAATGTCTGTGACAGTCGCTATCATTCAAATTCTTTGACACTGTGACCTAAAATGGATATAAAACTGAGTTAAGGCAAATGTTTTAAAATTTAAAGACATTTCTTTTAACAATATAAGATTTTTACTTTATTTAATCAGAAATGCAGCCATCTAACTTGACTGCCCTCGGTTGCAACCATATCGCTAAATATAAATATACTGAATACCATGTCAATTTAAGGAAGTTTGAAGGATACATATTATTTGGTTTATATATATATGCACTACATTCAAGGACACTTACATACATGTAAGCAAGAGGCATATAAAACAAGAGGTCAATGACCGTGAGGCAAAATATAGCATTTTTAACTGAATCAACTCTCGTGGACATGATCCGATCTGGCTCGTTTTCGAACTTGTCCGAGATTTCATTGAAATTAACAATCTGGTAAAGTTTGGTAAAGATTGGATGAAAAATGAAGGCCCTATTGTATTAACGAGGCAAAATATAACATTTTGCAATAATTCAAGGGCACATAACTCTGGTGTTCCTGATCCGATACAGCTGGTTTTCGAAATTGTCTGAGCTTTTATTGATATTAACAAACTGGTAAAGTCTGATCAATATCGGATGAAAAATGAAGGCTGTATTGAGGCAGAATATAGCATTTTTAACTAAATCAAGGGCCATAACTCTGCTGTTACTGTTCCGATTTGGCTAGTTTTCAAATTTGTCCGAGCTTTCATTGATAGTAACAATCTGGTAAAGATTGGATGAAAAATGAAGGCCCTATTGTCTTAATGAGGCAAAATATAGCATTTTTAACCAAATCAAGGGCCATCGTGTTTTGATATCACCATCAATTTTAAATAGAAGTATTTAATTTCAGCAATTTCTCTTGCTGGTGATTTCAAGATGCTCACCGAGATGGTTTGTGGTTTACATAGAAAAACAGAAGCTGAGGCGATACCAGAGTGCTGAGACTCAGATACAGGAACAACTCCTGTGGTCTTCTGGCGCAAATGCATGCATATTTGCTATACCCCTCAACTTACTATTTTACCACAAACCTACCTAAATGGCAATGATAAAGTTCCGAAAATACAGTGGTCAAAGGTGGTGACAAAAATATTTTGTTTCAATGTTATAATAGAAGAATTAGAAACTATGAAATGAAATGTCCAAATATACAGTTTTAAATGTGTTCGCATATTCACCTGCATACACTATTTTCCATCTACTGTCGTGTTATGATGTGATAGTCAACAGTCAAGACCATTCCTCCACAAATCATCAACCAGATCATTGAACAGTTCCACTTTCCTTGTAAGGCCATCTTCAATATCAGAGCTGTATTAAAAATATAGATGTTAAAGACGATGGCATTGTGTAAAAGAAATGAGTTTTCCTTTCCAACATGAACTTCGGACATTACTTTTGTACTTATTACAAATATCTTTCTCAACTTTAAATATATAGCTTATAAATTTATATATATATATATATATATAATACAACTTTAATACCTCCAATTTCAACTTACATGTACGTACGTACGTAAAGCAAGCAGAAATTTACTATTCACACGAAATAAAATATAGAAAACATGCATTTTTCTATATCTCTGAAATAAAAGATAACTCCATCAAAAATCACTGAACTGGAACACAAACATGATATGTATAACTAGGCATCTTACCGATGCTTCCTGCCAAGTTCCTTCAAAATCCAACAAGTGGTTTAGGAGAAGTAGTGGCGACAACAAATTTAAAGTTAAAATGTCAAAGGGCCATAGCATTTTCTTTCAGGCTGTTTTTATAGCCGATATTGGGGCATATTCCCAATGACAAAACATATCTTTTTTTTCACAATTATGAGACAAAAGTCCCAACTGAAAGAAGAAAAAGACACAGAAAAGTATCAAAAGTATTGAGTATGAAATGCTTTTAAATGCTGCTGTTGATCATGTTTTACTGTAAACAGTATTAAAGATACAATTGTTTAGTTTCCCAATTTTATGAAAATTCACGCTGTAATTCCCAAACATGACGGTATGGGCTATGTTCCCAAAATATAGACAAAAACAACTGCAAAGGTCTATCATACAAACCATTGAATCGAAACACAAATGCGATATGCACAACTATACATCATAACCATGCTTCCTGCCGTTTCGTTGAAATCAAGCAAGCAGTTTAGTAGGAGTAGAGGCGCAAATGCATGCATATTTGCTATACCCCTCAACCTACCATTTTACCACAAACCTACCTAAATCCCAACGATAAAGTTCCAAAAATACAATGGCCAGAGGTGATAGAAAAAAAACTATTTTCAATGTTATAAAAGAAGAATGTGAAACTACGAAATGAAATGTCCAAATCTACAGTTTTAAATGTGTTCGCATATTCACCTGAATAAACTATTTTCCATCTACTGTCGTGTCATGATGTAATTGTCACCAGCCAAGACCATTCCTCTACAAATCATCAACCAGATCATTGAACAGTTCCACTTTCCTTATAAGGCTATCTTCAATACCGGACCTGCATTAAAATATAGATGTTAAAGAAGATGGCATTTGTGTAAAAGAAATGAATTTTCCTTTCCAATATGAACTTCGGACATTGCTTTTGTACTTATTCTTCTACACAAAACAAGTATCTTTCTCAACTTTAAATATATGGCTTATAATTATAATTTTCATAATACAACTTTAAATACCTCCAATTTCAACTTACATATAGATACTAGAAGTAAAGCAAGCAGAAATGTACTATTCACACACAAAATAAAATATAAAAAAACATGCATTTCTCTATCAAAAATCATCGAACGGGAACACAACGTGATATGCACATCTAGACATCATACCGATGCTTCCTGCCAACTTCCATCAAGCGGTTTAGGAGGAGTAGTGGCTACATCAAATTTAAAGTTAAATGTCAAGGGGCCAAAACTCCATCATAAAAAACACTGAACCGGAACACAAACACAATATACACAACTATACATCATAACAATGCTCCGGCCAAGTTTCGTTGAAATCCAGCAAGCAGTTTAGGAGTAGCGGCGATAAAAAATGTAAAGTCTAAAAAATCAAAGGGCCCTAACTCCGTCACAAATCAACAAACCGGAACACAAACGCGATATTCATAACTACACATCTTGCCGATGCTTTCTGCTAAGTTTTGTCGAAATCCAACAAGCAGTCTAGGAGCAGTCGACATCAAATTTAAAATCAAAATGAGAAAATCAAAAATGTGTTTCAGGACAGGACAAGACGTTAATTATGCGCAGCACGATTCCAATATATACCCCACTTCTTTGAAGCAAGAGTATAAAAAACTTTTTTCTTTCTTGGATAAAAATGATTGGCAATTACTCATATGCTGGCATCCACAGCTTTTTGACTAGCATCGTCTGATATTTCAGCAAACACCTTTCTGGCCAGGGTTGAATCGACATTGATCTGTATTCCAAAAGTACAATTTACAACCTTTGAGCAACTCTGAATGTCACCTGGAAGGTATTACTGACCTAAAATAAATTGTTTTAATATACAAAAAAAATTCTAACAAAAATATATTAAATGCATTACCTTTCAATTTTAATTTCACCAGCAGCAAAGCTCCTCTGTTTAAAATGACTTGTAATACAGACCTGAATGAAATATGGAGGAGTAGGGCATGAACATCCCACTTGTCCTCTCGCCATGATAAATGCTCATTGATGCAGGACAATCAGATTTTCTAATAAATATTCATGATTATTTACGAACAACTTACAACAAATAAATAACGTTATACAAGACTCTTTGTATTTATTTTACAAGTCAGCGTAAATATAATGCTCTTTTTGTGAATATACATGTATAAAACATGAACTCCTTGATAGTGTTTTGGCGCTAAAGTTATCCAGACATCGAGGCGGTTTTATGTCCATCTGAATTACATTTTACATATTTGACTGCAATGTTATGTGATAAAAAGGATCTTAAACAGTCCCCATTCCATGTAAGATTTATAAAAGTTGTTATTGATTATTTTTAATTTCAACTCGCCAAAATTAAAATATTTCATAACTCGTTTCATAAATCTTACATGAAATGGGGACGAGTTTAAGATCCTATATTAATTAACTGTTGATAATATAGCACTAAAGGCATATGTATATGTATTGCAGAATAAGACAAAACAAGAAGTACTGCCCGTACGGTGCAGACGTTCGACTTTCGAGACCTTGTCTATATATTCATAAATCGAGTTGGAATACATAATTCTGCTTAACTGTCTAATAGAATTATGGCACTTGTCTCTGAGATGTTAATATGAAGTTGATTGCATGTGTGATGTATGTGTCATTGAATTCTTTAACAGGATTCTAAGATACAGTGAACAATTTAAATCTAAAAAAGGCTAAGTGGATAAGATCACATACAAAACTGCTATCAATTTTATTCTAAGCATAAAAGAAGCCATAATGTTCTTAAAATGAAAGCAAGAATTTCAGAACCTGGCAGTATGATGATGTCTAATGATGCTGAATACATCTGTGACGTTTCAATCCATTATGAAAGGTAGTTTTCAAGGTACGCGCTTATATAAAACACAACTTTAACAAAACTTCTAATTATAAAACGGGTCATAATTTTTCTAAAATAATTGCAAGCATGACTTGTAGAACCCGCCTGTAGGATGTTGCCGTGATGCCGAATACATCTGTGAATTTCCAATACATTATGTACAGTAGTTTCTGAGATACAAGACGACATAGAAAACTTTAACCGGACGCAGATGACAATCAAATGATGACAACAGCTCTCTTTTTTTCTTCGAAAAAGTCAGGGCGTCCATGGCCCAGTGGTTAGAGTCTCTGACTTGCAATCACTTGCCCCTCACCACTGTAATTCAATCCCTCAGGGGCCTAGGAATCTTTATGTGAGGAAGCTATCCAGCTGGCTTGCGGAACGTCGGTGGTTCTACCCAGGTGCCCGCCCGTGCACGAAAATTGCCCGGAGGGGCACCTGGGGTCTTCCTCCACCAGTGGAAGCTGGAAAGTCGCCATATGACCTTAGCTGTTGGTGCGACTATAAAATCCAATTCAATTCAATTCAATTCAAAAAAGTCGAGCTAAATATGAAAACCCAAAATGTAACAATGTTACTTAATTATACACAATCAAGTTTAATCGTCAGTTTAGAATATTCACTCCACCCAATACTTTAATGTATTTGTTCAATAGAATCGAGATCATATACATATGACCTACTATTCAAAACAATTCCAGCAAACGATAGAGTCAATATTCCAAACTGACGATTTCTCGTCAAATACAGCAATTTTGAAAAAATAAGCGTGGTATTTATGTTTATTACTTACTCCGTTGTTGAAATTACCTCAGATTGAATTGATTGACACTGGTACATTCGGGGGATCAACACCAATAACGGTGAATATGTGCTTTATTTGGTTCCAGTCATGCATTCATAACTTTCACACGTCATCATCAAAATAATTTGACCAATCACTAAAATAAAACCCCTCCACATTCTGGTAGGGGGTAAACTCGGCCTTTATCGTTGATGCTCAACTGACTTTAGGCCTTTATAAAGCTAATTTATACTGATAATTATATTAAAAGCTTCGTTTTTTTGTGTACTGCTATGTATATTCTTTTGGTGCTGCCTGATTTTAAAACACCAAAATGGATACATTTAATTCCAATTATTGTCTACGGTTTGGATTTTACATATAGACATTGAGGATAAAGTCCGAGTAAACCCCTTTGTTTTCACCTACTGAATATCTCAACTTTACAGAAAATCGAGCGGAGGTGAAGTCATCAATATGAATACCTGCTCCCCCGAAATCGCGTTTTTTGAAGCTTTTTGACTTGTCACAGAAAAACGGTTTGCTCAAATTGTTTTCGGTTTCGAGAACGACATACACCTGCGGTTCCAACCAGCCGAGATTTGTATATATATTTGTGGATAATTCTCGGAATTTGGCCATTGTAATAATTGATAAAAACAGGTAGGTATAAAATGTTGACCAGAGATTCACACCCTGTATCTAACTAGTAAACTACAGTACCCTTGGACATTTTTTCAGGAAAACTTAAAATATGTTTTGTTTTTAACAAAATAACATGTTCACTTTTTTTTTAGTTCCCAACACTGATACATTTACCTGTGGCGCACAATGTATTGTCATCGCTAGCTTCTGTAACGTTTTGCCGATATACAACAATATATATAAAAAAAATCTTGGGGCTTTCCTAGCCGTTGATTAGTACACATATGTACAAAACAATGATTCTAAAGATGATTCAAACAACTTTTTCAAAACTCCAATCAATTGATTACAATCGTACGAGGCCACAACTACCTCCGGATTAATCAAGCGTTGTAACACACTCTCTACTATAGCTAACCTATCTGTCGTCTACGAACTGGAGTTCCAGCCGCACAGTTCTAGCCGCACACGTCTATAGCTGAAACACTTCTATAGCGCCCGCACCCTTTAACAACACCTTTATCAAGCAAGCTGTGGTTCTCAAGATCGCTACAGGTGTGTCACACAGAACTCTATTAAAGAAGTGGGGCTTCCAATGACAAGGCTCTAACTCAAGGATAGCTACAGCTGCAACCCGTGCACTAAGCCATATGCTAACATATACCCTCTCAAGGAAGCGGGGCTTCTCCAGAGAACCCGGATATATTGTTTGATAAAATATTTAACATATACCGATGTTAACCGTCGGCCAGTCAGACAAGAAGTGCCCAAAAACGATGATGATTTCTAAGGTTTAAAGTCCCTCTACCATATGAGCCCCCGGGAAGAATCCCTCGTTGACTCGGCATTATGTCTGGACTATTGTGTGAGTGATTGTGTGTAGTGCTATTCATAACTTTCACATGACATCATCAAAATAATTTGACCAATCAGCGATCAATAAAATAAAATACCTCCATATTCTGGTAGGGGGTAAACTCGGTGTTTATCGTTGGTGCTCAACTGACTTTAGCCCTTTATAAAACTAGTTTGTAGTGATAATTATATTAAAAGCTTTATTTTTTGTGTACATCTACGTATCTTCTTTTGGTGTTTCTGATTTTAAAACACCAATATGGATACATATAATTTAAATCATGGTCTAATTCTTTCATTTTTCATATAGAGTTTGAGGATAAAGTCCGAGTAAACACCTTTATTTTCACCTACTGAATATCTCAACCTACCGGAAGTTGACCAGATGTGAAAGTTATGAATATATCTATATACAGTCTACTTGAAGCAGATATAGTTCTGCAACACCGGAATATCACGCCGTAGTACATGATACCCCACCCAGACACATTATTCTGACACCGGGTTGACCAGACGTAGTACTACCCATTATTTGCTTGTCAGGCATGGGTTAAAGTAACTACTCCATTTTTAAAGTCTTTGGTATGACGCGGTCAGGGGACTCGAACCCACGACCTCCCGAATGCAAGGCAGACACACTACACCACAATGCTTCGGCCCAAAAACTGAAGCGCTTTCCCCTTTTATACCAGACGACTCAGAGCGAGCTTTAGCAGCTCACCGATCATCACTCATCAATTTCATATAAATCACTTATATATTTTAACTGTCTATACAACTAAATTAGTGTCATGATCATTAAAATGTATTTCAAGCAATTTAGAGTCATGTTCAACAACCAAACATACTAACAACTGATCTGTTTGATACAACCGTTGAACGGTGAGTATTTTCTTTGTATTAAAGCAGTTTGTTGCTATTTGAGTAAATGGAGTCATTTAGAACAAGGGAAGTAATCGTGTTACAAATACAATTTCACCACACTTCAAAGACGTCTGTAAAGAAAACACAACGAAAGTTACCGTTTCGCTGGTATCAGTAATATAACAACTTAACAATTTTGTTCAAATCACATATGTATTATTACATCTGCGAAAAACACGTTTACCATGCGTACCAATTTGCACAAATGATTTGCAAAAACCATAAAGAAAAAACCCACGCCGTTTCACCGCGGAGTAGGTCTAACAGGTTTTCCGTCCATAATATGTTAACCTAGTCTTGATAGTCAGTCCTAAAACATACTTACTCAAAGTAGCTAGCGAAAATGATCTTCTTTCACACCAGCCGATGCCAAACATACAAACAAAATCAAAACGTAGACTATTTCACTTCTATAGAAAACAAGTCAAAATGGTTGCCGGAAATAGCATTGGAAAACCGGTGGCTACTAAAAGCCGGGACGTTTAAAAATATCGGGAAATTGTGTAAAACCGCACTAGGATACTAAATATATGCAATAATTTCGAAACGAGGGTACGGTAGTACTTGAAAATGGTTTATATTGACGCAGGATGATTAATTGTGATATTTATTTTAAAGCAAATGTGTAAAACTTCAGTCATACTAATAATAAAGAATTCATAAAACCAGCATAAGATTACTCTTATTAAAACTGTTCTATATCAATTTAGGATTGTATAACGGTGATAACTAAGCCCTGTTTATATAAAAACAGAGTAAATAATATGACTTTGCAATTAATGATTTACTTTCCGGGACTGCTTAAAAACAGAAATCACCGAGTGTCCATGTTCTGCTATTAAATCCTCATGAACGACTGTATTGACTTAACATGTTTTATATAAACACAGTGTTTAAGATTTTTTCACTGATCGCATGTTCGAAGTTATTTTCGTAATAAATCAAGTGTCATCAACTTAGACAACTCTGACAGTTGTGACGTCATGACGTTATTAAGACAGGAAAGCCCGTTTGATCAGGCTCTGATCAACATCTAGTTCTTGTTCTTCTTCTTCTTCTTCTTCTTCTTGTTCTTCTTCTTCTTCTTCTTCTTCTTCTTTTTCTTCTTCTTCTTCTTCTTCTTCTTCCTTCTTCTTCTTCTTCTTCTTCTTCTTCTTCTTCTTCTTCTTCTTCTTCTTCTTCTTCTTCTTCTTCTTCTTCTTCTTCTTCTTCTTCTTCTTCTTCTTCTTCTTCTTCTTCTTCTTCTTCTTCTTCTTCTTCTTCTTCTTCTTCTTCTTCTTCTTCTTCATTGCCCACCTCTTTTTCTTCTTCTTCTTCTCAATTCTACATGTACTAGTGTCGTCACTTTTTTAAATATACTTACTAAGGGTTAATCTAAATTTGAACCAGAACATGCCAATCGGTCTATAAAATTTACACAAATAACTAAAATATCCGGGCTATAATAACAGGATATGATGTTCGCTTTGGTTGACAACGATAAAATAACCTATCCATGATTATATGGCTTAACAGTACATCATAACGCCTGAAGCATGTAAGCGTAAAATGTTTTAAAAACAAGAATGTCACCACATTTGTTGCTGCAAGCACACAAAAAAGGCATGGTGCCGTTACCTGATGAAAAGCTGCCACAGTCAAATATAATGGACAGGCTGATGTTTCTTATAAGATTGTATCAGGAGATTATTCTTATATTTGGCACATGTAAGGATGATTCGGTAATGAGTAACGCGGGAAAGAAAATCAAACAAAAAGGTGACATACTTCAATACCAGATCATGGAATAACACAAGAATCGAGCACCATAAAACGGTTATTTCCCCATGAAAAAATGGCTGAGTCGACAGAGTATCTGGCACAAGAAAATATCAATAAAGAATCATTAAGGCTGAACATCCAGGTATTTCACTCCTAACACTATTCTTTCCAGAAACCAAAGTCCTGGAACTGGTCATGGAAATTAATGATATCCTCTTTAAAAATACGTCTTTCTCATTGATCTCGGAATTTGTCAGTTCAGAGAACGGCAATTACGCTGGTTATGAATTCGCGGGCTGTAAACAGCGGGAGGTTCTCCCGAGTAGAAATGGCAACCTGGTTAAACTCTATCTCAAAGCTGAGTGATGTCACTAATGCCCTGGTGATAATTTTTGAAGCCGACGAAAAGACCGAAGCTGTCCGGTTTTTATGCACGACATATGCACCAAATACCATCTCGATTGATAGCATCTTCAAACTGTTCAGCAAACACCTGCTTGAAATGACCATTTTCCTCCTTCTGGAGGTACTCCAACGTAGTACATCCAATAAGTCCATGTTCAGGACAGGGTATGACGTCAGACCAGCAGCGCTCAGCAAGAGTTCCTAGATCAGCTGCAGAATGATTTATACAAGGACATAGCTTGTTAACACCATCCACCACATATGTATTTCAAATGCAATTCTTTAGAGGGTAAGAAGCTGACAGTTCTTCACAGAAGTGTTCCTGCACACCAGAGGACGTATCATGCACATATCTTGGTCTTGTTCTGTAGGTATAGCAGCCCGTACCAGAATTATTATGAATATCAAAGTGACATGTTGACTGATAATATTATACAAATCTGAATGAGACCAACACTGTCTTGTCATTCTTTATTATAATTAAATAGAAATGACCGGCATTTGGACTAGTTAACTAGGTATCTTATCATATTAAACTTATTATAAATACCCCTGAAAATATGGGTTAAGTCACTAAATTCAAAAGTCTGGGAGGCTTTAAAGCCAATATACAACGAAGAAAAGTAAGACAGTAAAACAGTTTCAAATTGGTACCCATTTTTAAATTCCAAATTGACCACTATAAACACGATAAATGCAACGGATAGAATTGAAGAATTAGTTTTCGTCTTCAGTAGATCCTTACGTATCAAAATACGTACAAGGTTGCTCATTTCCAAAAAAAGGTGAATGAAACTAAATAATGAACCGGATTGAGAACAGAACATTTTGGCCTAAAGTTTCTGAGAAAAATATATTTCAGAAATTTCCCTGGTTCGCTATGATATTGTTTCAAATATACAGTTACTTTTTCATACAAAAGAAGTTACATATTGAACATACTGTCAAATACGAAACACGTCTATTGCAATATAGATACATCAGTTGTTATGTTGTTGATACTACTACTATTAATGACATTTGCAAATCATATTTATTATACTGATAAGGTATATGAATATACTTAATGTCACACTATCCAATTGTCTTGAACATTTGTCGATTCTACTAAGTACTGAAAACAATCATTTTAACCGACCGTCTGAGAATAAATGACCAGTTTATGGTATTGCTAGTACTGACATTTGCATATTTGAATGATACTTAATAAATAGTGGATATTAATGATACTTAACAAGTAGTGAACGAACAATAATATACATTGGGTAGAACATTATGAGATAAGCACACGTAGTCTCGGTCAGCTATTCCGTATCATATGTCTTACTTGCAGATATCGTTCTGGGCAGATTGCGCCAATTAAAGCGCCCACTTGCGATAAGCACAATTTATTCGCGCGTTTTTTCACGCATATAATGTCGACGTTTGCTTGATGTCATACTGTAAATAAACGTACGACGTCAATTGCGGATGCATCAGTTAAACTTTGTAACGTCACGTGCTGCTTCTCGTAACTTAAAAATATGTTTTCTGAAAGTCTCGTTGAATCTCTAAAGATCTCGCCAAAATCGCCCAAATCGTTGGGGGCGATTTCAAACGTTCTATTTACCCCAGGCCCTGGTTCTGGATCCGTGTAGCATAGCGTAACGAAGAAATCAGGAGCGGGCCGGTTGAACGAGGCTAAAGAACACGTTGCAGCACACGTATATAATCCATATATTAGTAAGCGTTGAAGCAGGGTACCAGAAGTGTCATATGGACAAGGGAGCATAAAAACGCAATTTAAACCATATATGCATTGAATGTATACACATTTGAAATTAAAGAGTTCGTGCCCGTACTAATGTTCATCACTTTAAGGGAAGACTATCTACAGACAGAGGAGGACGCTTTTCCTTTTAGAGGCCATATTAATTCACCTTCACAGGTAGACGGTGACAGAATTATCCCTATTTGGGTCAGTAGGTCAACGTTCAAGGTCTCCATTGATCGCTCATAAACAACCTTATCCATTCGACCACTCTTCAGTCTAGCCAAATGCATCAACCTCATTGGTTGACTGCAGGCTTAAACAAAACGATAAATATTCATGTTTGGGTCTGCAGGCCAAAGGTCTACGACACTATGATTCGATCATGAAAAACCCTTATCTGCACGAAAACTTCAAAATGAATAGCTATTTGATCAAATCTGATGGGTAAAAAGGCCATGATAACAGGCTTACCTCTAGTAGGGTATGCATTTCTTCTATAATTATGTTTCATTGCCCCCACCACAGAATGTTGAGGTGGCAAATATCATTAGTCATGTCCATCGTCTGTGTGTTCGTCCGTCCGTCGATGTGTCCGTCCGTCCGTCCATCCATCCGTCCTTCCGTCTTAACAGGTGTGTGTGTTTATCTCCTCCCACAGTTCCCAAACGATTTATTCGAAACTTGGCACTGATGACAAGAAATGCATTTCAATTTCCACGTGATATGTTGGAAAACAGGTCGTTCCTTAAAAGTTCGATTCCGTAAGCATAAATATAATGCAGGCAATCCCAATAAGTTAAAGAATTACCAACACTTTCGTCAGGCAGGTCATAGTCACTGTGCAACCTGTTGAATATATAATTTATGATAATGATGCAAACGGAAACTTTTAGAATAAAAGCTAGACATATAGCAGAACTAAAGTAGATGACAAACCTTAAAGGCAAAATACCAGCCTATAGAAAAAAACATAATTATACTTGCTTTCCTCATGCATTTGGCAAGTGTGATAATTTTCATTGAAAATTGGAGATTGGTATGTACTGTTACATTATGAGGCCCCGACGAACAATTCTAAACACAATTTCTTAATTACTTCTAAATTGTGTATGCATTTCATGTAATACTTATTTGTTATAAAAAAAATAATTTAACTAGCAGATTTTATTTTTTTTTAAATCTGAAAGATTTAAATGTTTCTATTCGAAAAACAAATGAACACGTTTTTTCAATTATAAGACACATTGCACATTGTAGTCTTACAAAAATTATGTCAGGGCCTCAAACAATATTTTTCACAGCGTGGATTAACATGTTTGTTATCGTCTCTAGCCGTAAAATATCCGTGAGCTTTACATCACGGTGTCATGTCTTTAATGATAATATATATGTATCAACAAGGAAATATTTCAAAGGAACCTTATACTGACAGTTTTGCTATATTTTCCATTCGAAAGCGTAAATCTATGTCTCATGGTTGTAGACGTAATGGTTACATCAAACGGAAATCACGTATTACTATGTCAGTCGCTGATTTACATACTATTTTTAAACAATCTGGAAAGTACTCGATGCTTTCTCGTCTCACCTCTCTATCCATTTTCTCACTTAAGCTGATTGACGAGGAAGCAGACACAATTTTTCATTCGAACAGATCCTTTGTATAACACTGCTTCCATAATTCAAAGTTACACGCAGCATATTCTCCGACCCCATATTGACAAGGAGTCTGATCACGTCAGACATTTTCTAAAAAAATCTTTATCTTAATAAGGGCATTGATTTTATTTATATACCAATTTTTTTCGAGATAATCGTGTTGTCCATTCTATTCCTAAATATTAAAAAAATTCCGAAAATCCTGTAATGTGTTATAAGTACAAATAAACAATTAGAACTATGATTTTCAACTACAACAAAATAATGTCTGACCTTGATATAGTAAATAACACTCCTAAGGAATGCGAGTGTAGACCATCTAAATTTTGCTAGGATCCTGCCGGTCATGTCATTACAATCCATTTGTTTTCTTCACCACTGTACATACTTATTATTTTAACGTATCGAAGTACTTTTAAATGTTCGTTTTTCGGCCGTGAATAGTGTCAAATTCTGCAAGACAATGTTGCTTATATCAATGGTAAATCAATCGCATATGAATTGCCGGTATAATTAAATATTGGCTTGCATCATATTCAGTTATGAGGACTGTTTTTTTGTTTTTTGTTATCCAATTCTTGTGAATCTCCGCCAAGTGTCTTGTGTCAATCTGGTGTTTAGGCATGGCGCTGGATATTTTCTTTTATAAAGCACTGCTGTAGCTTGATAGATCATGTTATCAGGGTCAGTTGTTAGGAATTTTACCTCTAATCCATTGTCATGTCTCTGAAACCCATTTCAGCCCACTTGTGTTCATCTACTATATTACCACGGATGTCACATATTTCATCTGTCCATGTGTGAATCCGATGTTTGGAGTAAAGTGTATTTCCTGAATACAGAAATATTATTTCCGTTTAGTTTGTGCGACTTTTCACCACAGTGTAAGTACACTGTGTTGCTGGTTGAAAGTGGATCTTTCCAATCCCGGAGTACAGAATATTATTGTTCATGCCGCCGGACTGCACTACAACTTACTTTAAAGCCTATTTCTCCATTAATTAATAGTACTCACCGTCTTTTCATATCGGTAACATTTTAATTATTTGATTAACTTTTAAGGCACATTTTTGCATATTTTGACAATAATGGAGCCGGTATATTGGCACCCAACATCACGACATGCACACTGGTGGTTGCGTCATGACTATGTGGAATCCCACATTTGCTGTCCCGGCTTTGAACCACCTCTTTCCGGTGTCTTCTCACTCAAACAGCTTAAACATAGCCGAACGGTATTTGCAACAACAGCAAATGCAACAATTACCTACTCACGCCCAAGCAAATCCCACATGTTCTTCATTAGTCTTGTAATGTTCAATTTCCCCCTACACTTGGAACTCCTCGACATGTGCTGTTTTTCTTTCTTTGTAATCGTTGCATGTTGAACCAATGTGAATGTGTATGCTTCGTTTCAGACTCTAGCCGAGGTTGAGCTAAGTTAAGAGCACAGCATGGGAGATCAACGACACAAGATGTCATGTGCAGCAGCTTTGCTACTAATTTTAGGCATATTGTATTGTATATATCAATACGCACTAGATTCGAAAGCGCCTCGACCGATTGCCGCAGAAAATAATTATTTAAATCGTAAACTGGACGTTCACGCAAGGCCGTATGATTTACCAAACATCATTACAGAGGCAATGCATACAAGTAAGGCTTCCAATAATAGGTTGGTTGATTTACCAAAGATTGTTGCAAACTCAATGCATACAATTAAGTTTTCCAGTAATATGACTGCAAAATCAATTCATAAAATTATGTTTTACAATACACCTACATGGATAAATTTAGAAGATGGAAACAATTTATTGCGGTCTGATTGTGCCTACGGAAACTGTGAACTCGTTGGAAAATCGGATACAATTTCGGATTTTTCTGCAATAGTGTTCCATACGGTATTTAACTTACCTAGTTATCCTCCGATATCTACTCTAAAGCGACCTAGAAACCAAGTGTGGATATTTTTCGGAATGGAATCGCCGGCTAACCATCGTGCGCAATGGTACCGAAATCGAAGCTGGAGAAATACAATGAATTGGTCCATGAATTACAGACTGGATTCCGATATATTTCGACCCGTACAGCTTCTGGAAACGAGACCTTTTCCAAGAAAACAAAACTACAGTCAAATATTTCGAGACAAAAACAAATTCGCGGCATGGGTCGTCAGCAATTGTAATACGCAAAGTAAACGTAATGCATATGTCGAACGGCTGACAGAATTCGGAATTCAAGTCGATATTTTTGGTCGCTGCTCGCAAAACAAAACACGTGTGGACGAGAATGAAATAACAAATATAATTGATAAACAATACAAATTCTATCTAGTGTTTGAGAATAGTTTGTGTGAAAAGTTTTTCAAATATTTCGGATTAAACACGATTGTAGTTGTAAGAGGTGGGGCGGATTATGACCGATTGCTTCCAAACGATTCTTTTGTAAATACCGCAAGGTTTCATTCCATTGAACGACTGGCAGAGTATATGTTATTAGTAGGTTCAAATAAAACTTTGTATACAAGCTATTTAAGGAATAAAGACAGATACAAACCGAACAAGACAGCCGCTATTTCGCACAGTTTTTGCAGCATATGTGAAAAATTGAACAATTTAGACGACAATATGAAGACGTATGAAGACATTGATTCATATATACAAAATGACATGTGCTATCAACCTACAGATTTGCCAACTTAGACGTACTGGATGTGGTTTGGATGTCATTGTGTTACCATGTCTTATTATTTGACCAATACATTGCAATTGTATAATACTGTGTACATGTATACATAAAGGTATATGCTATCAATTGACATATTTGTAAACTTTAGACGTACTGGGTGCGGTTTGGATGTTATTGTGTTAGCATTATTGGGCCAGTTGTTCAAAACATTTAACGAGATTTTCCCTGTTAAGTTACAGGAGAAATGTTAACTATACGTTAAATCCCCGTTAAATGTTTTCGTTAGTCAAAAGCTTTGTTCAAATATTTTTCCGTTAAAAAAATGTTAAAATACTCGTTAAAGTTAATGGACCTTTGAGCTGCATTAAAATTCTCGTTAACTTTTAACGGTAAAAAACAAAATGGCTGCCAATGCTGCTCTGATGAACGTCCAAGCAGGGAGAAATGTCAGAACCTATAGGCCAAGGCATGCTTATCGTCAGATGAATGACAGGGAACTTAGAGAAAGGTATAGGTTTGGCAGAGAGTCCATTGAGTACATTGTAGAACTTTTAGCGCCCAACAGCGAGAAATTGTGCACTTTCTGCAGAGGAGCAAGTTTTAATTGCGCTGCGGTTTTATGCCACTGGTAATGTTTTACAAACTGTTGGGGACACACTAGGGTATGACAAATCCACAGTATCACGTGTCCTGGAGGATGTTACGACAGCACTGTGTGGAGTCCAGGAGAATTTTATTATCTGGCCACAGTCTCGGGAACATAAGGAGACAATAAAAGCAGGTTTCTTTGAGAAGAGAGGATTCTAATTGTCGCGTAATTCTCTTTCTTTTTTTCTTTTCACCCTCCTCAGTCACATTTGTGTTCACACTGGCATCCATTTTGAAACAACAAACGGGATATGGACAGAATGTTGCATGATGGGAAGAGATGTTCTTGTTAAAGTCCTCATTAAGTCTCAACGGAAAGTTAAATTTCTCGTTAAGACTTAACGGAAAGTTAAATTTGTTGTTAAGTGTTAACGGTCCGTTAAAGTTAACATGACATTTTAACGGATAGTTAACTAACGACAGCGTTAAATCTCTTTGAACAACAACTTTTTAACGGGCCGTTAGTTAATTCTTGTTAAGGATTTAACGAAAAGTTAACTAAATTCTCGTTAAAGTTAACGGTGTATTTGAACAACTGGGCCATTATCTGACAAATACATTGCACTTTTATAATACTGTGTACATATATACATAAGAGTATATGCTATCAATTTTGTCATATCAACTTTACATGCGCTGAGTGGGGTTTGGGTGTACTGTAAGACATGTCAAATCACTTGACCAATATACAGCAGTTTTATAGTACTGTGTACCTAAATACACAAGGTTATGTGGTATCCACTAACAGATTTGCCAACTTAGACGGACTAGAAGCGGTTTGGATGATACTATGACCATGTCTTAATGAGAACTTCCTTTGTGGTTTTCTAGATTTTAGTTTTTTATATCCATCAATGTTCATCATTGTTTTATACTTATATCATTACGTGGTCCGAGTATTAACTTTCATACCCCATCCAGCCCCTTCTCCAAAAAGGGAAAACAGGGTTTGCGGGTGTATACAATAAAACCTTAATTTCGTCCTAAAGAGTTTGCATATTGTAAAATTAAAACATTTAATAGATAATTTTAAACAGGTTATCGCATTTTGTCAGCAAAATATGTTGTTAAACGTGTTTTATTGTCGATATATTCGTTCGTAAATCCTGCTAAGTAAAGCTTTCCCATCGCTTAATGGAATTAAGGCGGGACCACGTAATGATGGCCTATTAATGCTGCCTAGTTTGTTAGAGTATATAGCAATTCTATAATTGTCGTCACAACCCGAACATGCTGACCAGTCTGGACAATCTACACAAATAACTACAATATCCGGGCTATAGGAGCAGGATACGATGTACACTTTGTTTGATAACGATAAACGAAGCTATCCAAGATTATATGGCATGCAAGTGTATCATATTTTATAGTCAGGTATGTATCAAATGTGATAACGGCCATATTGCTAAAACTAATAACCGTTGCACGTGCTAGTGGTATACAACCAGCGTTTTTTTTCTAATTATGCTTTTTATGTATCTTTACAACAGTTAAGTGTATTGTTTGCTAATGTGGATGTAAACTTTATTGGTTAGGGATTTCCTTTTGATGGGATGTAATTGTATTTACACTGATTGTTCAATAGGGCGTTGAAGACATTAATAGCGATGTTGTGTACACATAAAATCGATTTAAGATAAACTGTAAGTCCCTTAAACCTTGCAACGTCTCTTACTAGACTCAAGAAACAACAACCACAGTACAGACTTCAGAACTTCAAATTGTAATTTGGCATAGAGCACTTGGGTGACCA
Organism: Cyrtodaria siliqua; assembly: GCA_037043455.1. Taxonomy (NCBI): domain Eukaryota; kingdom Metazoa; phylum Mollusca; class Bivalvia; order Adapedonta; family Hiatellidae; genus Cyrtodaria; species Cyrtodaria siliqua. The sequence continues at coordinate 129,295 of JAWPHD010002833.1, read as the reverse complement.
ACTGATACAACGGCATTTTTTAAATATAACATAACTTCAAATTATTGAGACTCAATCTCATTGTATCAATTACTCTTTAAAGTAATGAAAAAGTTTTGTATATGTTATCACTCAATGAACAACATAATCAATCATAATCAATCATAATAACGTTCAAATTCATATGAACTATCATATATCATAATAGTTAAAACACTATTATTCATTTAATAACTTTAACAGAAGCATTCAACGTCAATTTTCAAATATACAAAACTTGAAACATAAATAAACTAAAAAGCTAAACGTGTTAGTCGGTCGTTGTCCGAAAGCTGAATGACTTGCCGCTCAATTATTGCACGAGAAAGTCGTGCAAATCTCATCGCTACACCTAGCAGAGCCTTAACACGATTCAAGGGAAATTAATTTACTTCTAATTCCTTCTTCAAACGAAGAAACTTATATGTCTTATTGCCTACTGATCGTTCCAAGTCGGTAACCCTATATTCACCACTCTTTGTGTTACGTATTATCATTTACATTGACATTTTATACATTGTTATATATGCTTATATTTCGGTTTATGGTGCAGTGCGGACCTACGTTGCCATTGCGTATGATTGCTGTGGTTTTTATAGGGCCATTTTCTCATTTTTTGAATGTTTTAGAATGTATTGAAAGAAACACGTTAATCAAATGTCTGAAAAAGGTGTATTGGTCAAATGCTGAATTTGAAAGCTGTAGGTGTGGAAGATAATACATTGTAAAATAAGTTATGCCACATGGAAAGGAAAACAGTGATTATTCAAAAGACACGGATGCAGCTGCCCTGGTCTACGTTTTTATAAGATAATAATACAGAATTGGCAGCAGCATACCTAAAAAACAGTTAAAGAAGTATGTATGAAGCTTGATAAATTCATGCACAAATGGACTATATGAGGACAATATATACATATCATTCTTATATTAATATATTTGCCATTTCTATTAAAAGAATATATACCATGTATACCGAATTGTCAGCAGCATACCTAGACTACAGTTAAAGAAATAGGTATGAGGCTTAACAAATGCAAGCACACAGTGACTACATGAAACCTGCATAATTTTTATACATATCATTCTAGTATTAATATATTTATTTATTTTCTACTGAAAGAATATATACAGAATTAGCATACATAGAAAACCGTTAAAGAAATAAATAGGACGCTTGGTAATTAAAGAAAGATACAAACCGAACAGGGTAACCGCTCTTTCGTACAGTTGTTGCAGCATTTGCCCTCGACGGCAATAGGAAGAGTATGGATACATTACTTCTTATAGGTGCACCCTAGAACCGGTTTAAACCCCCAGTGGCCTACTTTGCCACTGACCGTTCAAAGGCGGTAGCCCTATTGTCAACCCTTTTTGTGTTTGTGATGTCGTTTGCATTTATTATTGCTTTTGCCTTCTTGTTTGTCTGTTTGCGTGTTTGTTTCTGTGTTTTGTGGTTTACTGTCCTCCTTGAATGCTACTTTCCCTGTCCGATCTTTTTATATTTCTTATGTGTTATCCACCTACAGATTTGCCAAGTAAGATGTACTGAGTGCGTTTAAGATGTTATTGTGGGACCTTGTTTCAAATTTATTATTGGACCAATACATTGCAATTTTATAATACTATGTACATCTATACATAAGAGTACGAGCAACTTACATATTTGTCAACTTATACGTAATGGAGGCGGGTTGGATGTTACTGTTATTATGTCGCCATGTCTTATAATTGTACCTATATATTGCAGTTTAAAAGCTGTTGTAAAGTTTCAATGACGAGTAATCTCCATTGATTTTCTGTCAGTTTTAAATAAATAATAAAACTGTCACTTTTTGTCATTCAGTTTTGCAGTAGTACATTTTGTTTAAGAAGTTTATACTTTAAGACTAAACAAAGTACTAAATCCTCTTAACCACATATATATAAATAATTTACCAAGCTTTTTTGTTAAACGGCTATTTTACGAACTAAGAATTATTAATTATTATCCCATTATAAAGTAAACTTAACTATAATATCGCAAATAGCTTTTACTATTCTACGGAACGGAACATTTCATTATCAAGTTGAATTTTATATCTACACTCTCTAGTTATGTAGTTGTTTGATAACATTATTTCCCACTAAAAGTGATTTGCAATTCAACGAATTCTTACATCCATCGAACGTTTGTTTGTAAGTCTTATTTTCCTATCGAGACAACATTGGCAATATTTATTTATATGTGATTTCATTATGCAGTTCAGTTTAAAGGACTTCCACACATGGATAAACTAAGCTTCGCATATATTTGCCTGTGTGTAGCGGAAAGTCAACGAAAATCACACGAAATCTGCTATAAAAAGGGTGCTGTTAGACAGTGGGCTGGTTCAACTAATACTTACGTACAGATAAAAGGTCCGTCAGAGAATGAGCGAGTTGACCTATAGAGGTAGGTATAAACGTCGATTGGGAAACGTAGCGCTTTCACAGAACACAGTTAACTAAAACCACGCATTAAACAAACAACAACGAATTCGACGACGTGCTATCGCAAATCCCCTAGCGTTCTTCATACAGGTCAATATGGTAAACAAATATATATTTACCCCTTTGACCCCGTAATCAAATCTAAGGTTAACATTGTTTGCGCGGATTGTTTTATGATACTCAGAATACAAATAGTACTATATGTTACTATGTATGTACGATAGTACGTATAAAGAAAATAAATTAAATTTAGAGTAATTGAACTTTTGACCCTTGCCCAGAGTCCACACTGTAGCAAACTATACTATGTAATACAATCATCATTACATTTAATTTGAGAAAAAATAATATCTGAGGTTGAAATTGTAACAAATCGTTTTCTATGTTATGTATCTTTAATAAACGAAATTTTAGTGTATTTGACCTTTTGACGCTTTGACGCCTCTTCTCCCGCGTCCCAAGGGTGACGTAGGAGGAAAAAGTATACAGTGTAATCCCATCATCTTAACGTTTCATTTAAGATGTAATTTGAAAATAAATAAAATCAAATCACCCAACCCCACACCACCCCGCAAATTCCTGGGCAGACGTCAGAATATGAAATAATAAAATCATGTTTTATGTTGTTTATCTTTCACAAACAAGTATATATATATATACCATGTACAATGTACAAAAATACGGAATAATGACGATGAAATTGAATTTTTAATTTATTTGACCTTTTAACGCCCACACCCTCCCCTTCACCGACCCCACCCCTACCACAAGGGCATCTGGTGCGGAGTCAAAACATATATTGCTCTTGCTCGCCATTATGTGGGAAAGTCATACTTTAAGTTTGGCTGAATTCCGTTAAGAGGTTAAGGAGCAGGAGGAGGAAAAATGTAACGGACGAACAGACGGACGGACACACTGACGGACGGACAAACAAACGGAGGCGTTAACAATATCCCCTAACATGTGTTACAGAAAGCGTGGAGATATTAACAATGTTAATAGGAGGAAAGACATGTGACATCACAAACACCAACGGGTTGACAATAGGGCTACCGCCTTGAAACGGCCAGTGGCAAAAAGGTCGCTGGGGCTTTTTAACCAGGTTCTAATGTGCACCAAACCTCACTCTTACACTATTATTATCTCAATAAAACGGGACAGTGTAAATAAAGAAATCCCTGCCAGTTTATATTCTCTAACGAACAAGGCAGCATTAATAACCAATATAAGTATAGCGCATCAATGATCATTTAAATATGAATGAATAAAAAAAGTCTCGAAAGCCAGAACGCAAATACTCATTGACTTAGCAGAAACCCGAACAAAAATCTTTATTAACTTCTTAAAAAAAAGTTTATCAGCAGAGGTTATGACCCTATCATTATGCAACGCACTGCATGTTTAGTGGTTTAGTGGTTAACCATGTACAGTTCGCCACTTGTCTTGTCGTAACCTTAATGGTTTGATCTCTTGTTGGTATGACTTCTTCCAGGTCATTGTGTCTTTCTTGGCTTTTATTTTTATATTATATATACATGATCATTTATGTGTCATACTTATACAAGAGGTTTTCAACTTATAACAGTTTTGTTTAAGATGTTATTTTTCAGCGGAAATAATTATCAAAAAGAAATGTGTTATTTAATTAATATGTGAAACTGTCATTTAAAAAGTATACATTTAAAAATAATCTCTAATTTCACTCGGTTCGCTTTAAATTACATTTTGAAATAGGTGCATATTATTTTCTAAATTTAAACCTATATGTTTTATAGCCGTAGAGTTTTACATAAAACCAAACAATTCCACTAAATTGATAACTATTTTTGCAATTTAATCATGATCGTATGTTTTATTTTAACACAAAAATATAAAGGTTGAATTAAAAGTTAGAATTTTATCGCAATATTAAGAAAATAAGAAAATGGTAGAACAGTTTGCACGTATGTTAGCGATGATTTTATAAATTACCTAAAATAAGCATTTTATTCATAGTTAGTAAAACAAAAAATGAATAGTTATATTTGCTGTATTATCATATACCATATAAAGATATCTTTGGTCAAAACTTAAGTTATTTTTTCATCATTGTATGCATGTCGCAAGATGACCGTAGAGGTTGGGACTAACTTAGGAAAGAATCAATGTCGGTGACTGCATTTACATTAGTTTAAAGCAAATTTTAAAATATATTGAATATATATACAATTATCAATAAAAACAAGCGAAAACACAGATGAAATATGAAAAAGACTGTTCTCATGAACGTTTAAGACGTTCGTAGTATTATCACAAATACTGAATGTGTCGAACGACTATATATGACACTAAAGTGTTGTTGGAGTTACAACAATGTTGATGATCACAAACATTACACAGAATGATGCGCGAGAACTCATGAATATGATGCGCGAATCGGTGATTGTCACCAAACGCCTTTATAAGGGTTGATGACGCGATGAATATGATGACGCGATGAATAAGATGACGCAATGAATGACCTCAACCGAGGTTGTGGGTGACGTTCCTCCAGTGAGGTCTGATGACGAGCCCACCACGTGTCCCGGGGATTGTTGCTCCTATGAGAACCTGACCATGTTGTCCAGGTACGGGGACCGTCTCCACCGCACGTTACGTTATGCGTTGATTCCCGTTGAATCACATAGAGGGCATACACACCCCAAAGGCTTAGCTCCACTCCGGGAGGCTTAGGCACAAATTGCCTGTGAATTTCACCCTTTCAAACGACGTCAACATTCCTAACCACGACTGGAAAACAATGCATTTTATAACCCAAACGTTCCGCCAAAATCATCATTTCCCACGTTCATTCCGTGAGACACGTGGCAACCGACGCAATTTTCATATCTACAGGAAAGGACCCTTACACAATTTTGCCCTTTAGAGAGATAGATTGTACAATAACTATAATTTTACATGCATTAACGCACATATAAACTTATTGAACGGCCCTGTCGTACTCCTTTTATCGGCGCTCTCCCGTTTCTCTAATCAGCTTTGCTAAAGTGTGCTTAAAGATACACTGCATTACATCTGTTGGTCTCGAATTATCGGACCGAACAGTACTACACTCAGAGTGTAAACGACCTACCACTCGCTTCTCTACTACACTAAGCATGCCCGATATGTCTAAAATGAAATATAAAAAGATCGGACAGGGAAAGTAGCATTCAAGGAGGACAGTCAACCACAAAACACAGAAACAAACACGCAAACATCCAAACAAGAAGGCAAAAGCAATAATAAATGCAAACGACATCACAAACACAAAAGGGTTGACAATAGGGCTACCGCCTTGGAACGGTCAGTGGCAAAGTAGGCCACTGTGGGGTTAAACCGGTTCTCGGGTGCACCAAACCTCACACTTACCCTACTGTCATCCCATTAAACCAGGACAGTGTAAATAAAGAAATCCCCGCCATGATCTAATCTCTAACCAACAAGGCAGCATCAATAGGCAATATAAGTAAAACACAAATATGCTCGTGTAACTATAATACAAAAAAAACAATAGCCTAGAAAGCCACAATGAAGGTACTCAATGACTTGGCAGAAGCCAGAGCAGTAAGAGAATAAACCATTAAGGGCACGACAAGAAAGATCATAGACAAACATCAAACGCCACCGTCCCAATGGGCTTTAGGTAGGCGTCATCATAGGGTCCACAGCCTGTCCGGCCATCGTACAATTAAAGAGGAAAGCATAGTGGCGAACTGTAAAAGGGTCCACCACCAAGCATGCAGTACGTTGCAAAATGATAGGGTCATAACCTCTTTTGATAAACTTTTTAACAAGTTTAACAAAGATAGTATGAAAGTGATGATGACCAAGAATCTTACGAAGTTTATAAATCACATCACCATAGAAGTCAGGTTGTGATAGTCCTTGTCGCAGAAGAGTCCTTAAATTATTTTTATATTTGGAAAGAAGATCAGGGTTACGATAATAACATTTTGCAAAGATTTTACGAAGTTTATGGTAACGGTAACCCATGATTGAGTAACATTTTAGTTGTACAACGATTACGAATATTAAAGTCCTCAACTCGAGTATAAAAACGAATAAGTTGAGAGACACACACCCCATAAGAAGTTGCTCGGGGAACATCCCCATCCAAGTGGGGATAATTAACAATGTCAAAATTAAAATCATCTCTCTTGTCATAGATTTTGCTAATTATTTTACCATTTTCAATCGAGAGATCTAAATCAAGAAAAGAAGCGTTATTATCAGATATATTAGCTTTGTTAAGCTGAAGTTCTGTAGGATAAATATAATTAACCATAGTTGGAAAGAAAGGGTTGTCAATGTTCAATATGTCATCCAGATACCGAGAGGTGTCATTAAAGGCTTCAATAACATCTGCCTGGGTATCTGGTGAAAGACTCAACATGAAATCCCTTTCATAGCAAAATAAAAACAAATCTGCGACAAGTGGTGCACAGTGCGTACCCATAGGGATACCAACAATTTGTCTATAAACGGTGGTTCCATACCTGACGAAAATATTATCTAAATTAAATCGGCTTCTGTCTCCTTACCTACACTAGTGGGAAAATACATGGGACTAGTGTCCTACTGCAACATTAACTACAGTTAACACCCCTTGTTGGACAGTATCGGCTATACTTATATACTCTTTCAGCATATTCTCATGAAAGGTCTTCAACTTTCCATTCATCTCGATTCGATAATTCATAGTGTTCACTAGCATGGCCCTTTCCATTGTAATAACAGCTTGTTATAGTTGGTCGGGAGTAACACTAACACCTGGGCCTAAATTCAGCAAATGTTTGAGCACAAGAATCAGACTCAGACTCAAAATCTAACTTTTTGCGAACCCTATCAACACAAAAGTATGGGTAAGAATTGTGATTTTCAGACATTGTCTGTTAAATTACCTTTAAAATTACTCATTTCTGCAAGTAAATATAGTAATTTGCTTGTAAAATTGTTTTTATTTGGAATTAAAAAAATTGAGATTTTGAGTCGAGTCCGATTCTTGTTCTCAAAAGTTTGATGAATATTAGGCCTGGTCATCTATCTTAAATCTCCTAACTCTAGTTTTTTGGTCATAGTACCGTTTGTACTTGGTACTTGCCTTAACTAACTGACTTTGAGCTATCTTACAAGTCACCTCTAGTTTCTCCTTAAGATCTAACACATACTGATATGTAGTCCTGCTTGCATCTCATTAAATAAATGTTATGTTCCTTTCTTTTTTCGTTTTATTCTACCATAGGTTTAAATATAGTATTGGTGCAATATAATCAGCCGTTAGTAATGTGTAAATGGTGCTATATAATCAGCCGTTAGTAATGTGTAAATGGTGCAATATAATCAGCCGTTAGTAATGTGCAAAAAACAAATCGCTTCATATTATTCTTGTAATTAATATTATTGATTGAAAAAATACAAATTGTGTTGAAAAACTAACGGGACGCCGCCAGTTTTAAAACAATCAATCTTGCCGTGTGTTCATTTAATTCACCTTTGATTTGGAATGAAAATGCTCTCACAATCCTTAAACTAACCCCGTAGCGTGACTGGGTTAGCACAAATCACTATGCAGAATGAGTTTTCTTATACATAAGGGATCCGTTTTCGGCTCATTCATTACGTGTTGGCACTTTAGATTAAAAAATAGCACTAATTGTCAATTTTAAGTCGGACTTCTAGACCTGCACGAAAAACGTTACCTGAGCATGCTACCTTTAATATATCAGCTTAAACAAATTAGGCTTTGTTTACTCTTGCCTGTATTAATACTAATTCATACAGCTATCATATTGCTAATACTCATCATAAATGTTTCCATATTATTCTTACAAAATGAATATCCATATTACCTTTCTCTTACATATGGCACATATGGCTCGAAATGTAGTATGTCTTCGAAGTACACCGTTTGTATTTTCTGAAACTGTCTACTTTCAATATACAGTTTATCATTCTTCCGGGTGATCAAGTGTTCGCTTTGGTCAACAAGGGAAATAACTATTTTACGTTTATTAGTGTGTTTATCTTAAATGCTATATATAGACAATATAGCATCTCATTTAAAGCAACGATACATGTACATGTATATTCTATGAATATATATATGGAAGCAAAGAGAAGGAACCATAACCCATAGCCTCATGAATGTATGTGTATCTGCGACTATAGAACACAATTCGTTAGAATGATATGTCATTGAAATGTACATGTATATAACCATGTCCACTGCCCTATGTGATTTTATAAATGGAATTACATGAACTGTTATAGAATGATATTGTGAAATAACTTCTTGTTTTGACAAATCGTCTGCGTTGTATGAGTATAATAACAACATTATATAACACAAACAATTCATTATTAGGCCATAATAGATTAATTGCTAGTTTATCAACCGAATTTAATTAAAAATAGGGGCGCGGGTGAACTTTTATTTATTTATTTTTATTTTATACGACAAATGGAATATTGCTTCTGCACAAGGCAAACATAGTAACACATACTACTGAGTACTTCCAAGATTGAAAACACATTTTTAATGGGTTTCATACTTTCCGCGAATTTTCTTTATTTTTTCTTTTCTTTTCTTTCGTTTTTTGTTTTGTTTTAAAGAAAACAAATTACTGGGGCGTCATAAAAAACCGAGGGCTGGCGGGTACGATAATCTAGTAAATTAATTTACTATGGCCTTAGTAGTATTATTTTTTTTTTTTTTTTTTTTTTTTTTTTTCATTTTGTTTTATTGAAGTTGCACATTCATGTTACATACACGGAAGCATGTAGGCAGCATTGAGTACATTGTAAATTCACAGAGACAAATGAGCCATACTAGCCACTGTCAAGTAATCTTTTATCTTTCATTACAACACATTAAGTCTATATATAAGATCAATGTATGGTGGCTGATTTCTGTCATGTCGTCTTTTCGTTATTTCGCCGCGAAAAGACGACAGGACGAAAAGACGCCAAAAGCAGCGCGAAAAGACGACAGAATGAAAAAAGGACAGAACGACAGAACGAAAAGACGACATTTCAAGGGCGAAAAGGCGACAGAACTCCACGCGAAAAGACGACACTTCAGCCGCGAAAATACGGCATTTGATATTGTCGTCCTTTCTTTATTTCGTGTGGCCTTCTGTCGTCTTTTCGCGATGCATTTGTCGTCTTTTCGTTCTGTCGTACTGTCTTCTTTTTATTCTGTCGTTTTTTGTTCTTTCGTCGTTCTGTCGTCTTGTCGTCTTGTCTTTCTGTCGTCTTTTCGCGATGCATTTGGCATCTTTTCGTTCTGTCGTCATGTCGTTCTGTCGTCCTGTCGTTCTGTCGTCTTTTTGTTCTGTCGTTTTTTCGTTCTGTCGTCTTGTCGTTCTGTCATCTTTTCGCCTTCCGGTTGACATGCACACTTCTGCACTGCACCATGTGCATGGGAAATATGTGTTATGTGTAATTCCTGGGTTATTAAATGCGCATGTTCAAGGGCGAAAAGACGACAGAACGCCACGCGAAAAGACGAAAAGACGACAATTCAGCCGCGAAAAGACGCCATTTGATATTGTCGTATTTTCGATATTTCTTGTGGCCTTCACACTTCTTTTTGCGATGCATTTGTCCTCTTTTCTTTCTGTCGTTCTGTCGTATTTTCGTTCTGTCACAAGCCAAAATACCAGTAAAAATATGCAATACACATCTGCTAAGCCAATAGTTATAAAACTCAAAGCAGTGTTATGCCATATTAATGCAGATAAAGTTTTGATTATTTAACGTCACAACCCATGGATTTCCAAAATAGTGAAACAAGGTCACCAAGAGATGATCTTGGTGTTAGTATAGACAAATCACATCTAACGCAAGAACAAGTACTGAGAGTGTGTCAGATATTATGCAATTGGAAACACGTGTTCTCCCAAGATTCTTTCGATATCGGACATATCGACATAGTAGAACATAAGATTGTTCTTGAAAATTATGTCACTTTTAAACAGTAGAATACCTCAGCATGAGTGGGGCCAAATACTTTTCAAAACTCGACTTAAAGTCTAGGTACTGGCATGTTGCTCTCGCTGAGGAAAATAAGGAAAATACCGCGTTTTCCGTAGGCACGCTGAGTTTTTACGAGTTTAAATGTATGCGTTTTGGCCTTGTCAATGCCCGACTACCATTCAACGCCTCATGGAAAAATGTATGGGTGACATGCATCTCAGAGAGTGTATTATCTTTCTCGATGATATCCTGATATTTTCGAAAACGTTCGAAGAACATACAGAGAGATTGAAGCGGTGTTTGCAAGACTTGCTCAGCATAACTCGAAATTAAAAGCTTCCAAGTGTGAACGGTTTAAAATATCCGTGACATATCTTGGCCATGTAGTTTCTGAGCAAGGAATTCAAACAGACCCCGAAAAAACTCTCTGCAGTAAAATATTGGTCAGCTCCAAAGAATATAAAGGAACTACGTCAGTTTTTGGGCTTTGTTGGTTACTACCGGCGATTTATAAAATACTATTTACGGTTAGTAAAACCGTTAAATGACCTTTTGCAAGGCCATGGTACCAACAAATTTTCCAAACGGGCTAAGAAATCTCGCAAAAAGACACCCACGTCTTGGGTATGGAGTGAAGCCCAGACGATATCTTTTAAAACCGTTAAGTCCAAACTGACGGAGCCTCCCATTCTTGCCTATGCAGACTATAGATTGGCTTTCATACTCCACATAGATGCTTATTGCCTAGGGTTGCAGTATTTGGTTACGGAAGGTGTGGAGGGAGTGCTTGTTTATGCTAGTCGTGGTTTGAGACCTAGCGAACGAAATTATCCAGCGCATCCTTTAGAGTTCTTAGCACTTCAGTGGGCTCTCAGCGACAAATTCCATGATTTCGTATATGGTTCAAATGTTGTCGTTGTGACGGATAATACACCGCTTTCGTATGTTCTTAAAAAAACAAAACTCGATGCATGTACTCAGCGTTGGGTAACAGCGCTATCTAGTTACAATTTTGAAAGGTCAAAAGTAAGTGGTTAGGTCGTTTTACAATTGAATGAATTTGAACAAATGCTAAGCTAAGAAATATATAATTATATTATAGGAATGTCTAATTAAAATGGAATGGTGAGTATCTTTGATTTGTTTTAAGACTTCTTGACATAGCTATGGAAGTTTTACTTTGTTGTCGGATTTTTCACTCTAAAATATAAATAAGTTTTGTGCTCAATCATGCAAAAAACAGTGAATGTTTAATCTGCTTTATAATTTATTTTACGCCACATATATATTTATATATAACACAAACCGTGAACAAGGAAGATTAACTTCAGTTGATGGATTTCAGTCGACATTATTTTCCTCAGGTTGAAAATATCCACTGTCACCCTCACAGGGATGCAATATTTTTGTATTGTCATTCAGTGCTCTTTCGTTATCTTTTTATTCTAAGGCTTCACAGTTTCTTTGCTGGTGTGTATTGTATTCCTCTTCAGATATTAAACCAGACTATTGTTTCTTCTGACATTAAACCAGACTGTGTTTTCTTCAGCCATTAAACCAGACTCTTTATGTCTTGCGTAGTTTGTACATACAGCAAATTGATCCTTTTTAGGTTTTGAAAATGATAAATTATATTCAATATGTGACGGTAGTTGCCTTCCTTTACAGGTTCAAATCCTTTTTCTCCTTGCATAACTCTGTTTAAAGGAGCCACATTTTTTGATGTTAAATGGGTTAAGTACTGTTTTTATGTTAACTTTCTGGAGTAATGGGATTCCATCCTAGGAAAGGATTGTATGTGGTCACGTACACAGCTCTCTCTCTCTCTCTCTCTCTCTCTCTCTCTCTCTCTCTCTCTCTCTCTCTCTCTCTCTCTCTCTCTCTCTGTTCTCACTTATTTCAGAAGTGGGTGTGTTGCAACCTATCAAATCGTCAACCTGACTTCTATGGTGATGTGATTTATAAACTTCGTAAGATTCTTGGTCATGATCACTTTCATACTATCTTTGTTAAACTTGTTAAAAAGTTTATCAAAAGAGGTTATGACGCCTACCTAAAGCCCATTGGGACGGTGGCGTAAGATGTTTGTCCATGATCTTTCCTGTCGTGCCCTTAATGGTGTATTCTCTGTATGCTCTGGCTTCTGCCAAGTCATTAAGTACCTTCATTGTGGCTTTCTAGGCTATTTTTTTTTTTGTATTATATTTACACCAGCATATTTGTGTTTTACTTATATTGCCTATTGATGCTGCCTTGTTGGTTAGAGATTAGATCATGGCGGGGATTTCTTTATTTACACTGTCCTGTTTTAATGGGATGACAGTAGGGTAAGTGTGAAGTTTGGTGCACCCTAGAACCGGTTTAAACCCCCAGTGGCCTACTTTGCCACTGACCGTTCCAAGGCGGAAGCCCTATTGTCAACCCTTTTGTGTTTGTGATGTCATTTGCATTTTTTATTACTTTTGCCTTTTCGTTTGTCTGTTTGCGTGTTTTTTTTTTGTGTTTTACGGTTGACTGTCGTCCTTGAATGCTGCTTTCCCTGTCCGATATCTTTATCCTTGTTCACCCGTAAATGTCCCGTGAAGTTTCCTATTCAAAACCATATCACAAATAAAACATCTTTGTTTTTTTACAGCTAATAAGCATGTAGTGCATGGCAAACATTGCCTGCCGTTCTTCTTCATTAAATTTATTATTACATATGAATTTGATTTTTGCACAATTCCGTGGCTTCAGTTTTTTCCCTGAAACATTCTTTCCGGTCACGGAAGTGTATGTTTTACAATCACATCGTAACCTTTTACGAACAATCGCTTACCACTTTGTTTCGTGTTTTCGTCTAGATGATAGTTTGTAGGAGGATTTTTATAATCTGCACGTTTGTTTGGCGTTGCCTGTCTGTTTTGACTGTTTACATCACAGGAGTTTTTTGTGGGGTGGGGGTGGTGGGGGATGTGGGTTGAATGTCCATCATGTGATTGATGAGAAACACTAATTGAACTTGTGCTTTATTGTGTTTTTACAGTTGAGATTTGTCTGATGTGCATTGTTGCCTCATATTGCTTTTCATTCTAATATGAAGCTATGGAATTTTAATACGTTTTGCTGTATACCCGGATTTCTGAAAGGAGACTTTATATTGTATTTCCTCAAAACAGGTGATCCTAGAGGAGTAACTGAAACCTTTGAGCCATTATTAAAAATCCTGGTAATATTATTAGACGGAACATGAAACGAGGTTGCCGAATGAAGATTTAAAAGTGTAAGGCGTACATATGGTTTAGTTCTAAGAAATGAAGAGTTATTTTGTATAATTTGTATTGATGAAGCAGGGTGTAACCGAAGAGGTAAAAGATTTCTTGAACCACTACAAATATCTCCAAACTTTTAACCTCTTGTCTTACTGCCGTTAAAGATCACGTTAAACAATATTGTGTTAGAAAGCATATGAAAACTCTGGAATTAATTTCATTTTGTCTATTACAAATTCAGGTGACGTTCTTGATAAAATTTGCAATAAATGTCAAGCTTCATCTATAAATACTTATGATTTTTTTACACTATATACAACGTTACCACACAACCTTATCAAAGACAAGCTTATTGCTCTCATTCAAAACACTTTATGCTAGGGAAAATAATACATTTTTGGCCTTCAACAATTATATCAAAGCGTTTTTTACTAACGGCAGTTTGGACAATTACACTATGTGGACTTGCCATGAAGTTTGTGAATCACCTTTTTTTCTATTAGATAATATTTTCGTCAGGTATGGAACTACCGATTGTAGTAAAATTGTTGGTATTCCTATGGGTACGAACCGTGCACCCCTTGTCGCAGATTTGTTTTTATATTGCTATAATAAAGATTTCATGTTGAGTCTTTCACCAGATATCCAGGCAGATGTTATTGAAGCCTTTAATGACACCTCTCGGTATGAGAATGGTGAAATAATTATCAAAATCTATGATAAGAGAGATGGTTTTAATTTTGCTATTGTTAATTATCCCCATTTAAATGGGGATGTTCCCCGAGCAACTTCTTATGGGGTCTTTGTGTCTCAATATTCGTAATCTTTGTATAACTAAAACGCTACTCCATTAGAGCTACCGTTATCATAAACTTCGTAAAACCTTTGAAAAAAGATATTATTGTATTCTCTTCCTAAACTAAAGGATAAAAGGACGGTGAAGTTTGATGTTTATCTGCACCACCTTTGTCTTGTCGTTCCCTGAATGGTTTATTCGTTTGTTGCTGTGGCTTCTGCCAAGTCAATGAGTACCTTTTTTGTTTATTTCTATGCTCTTGTGTTTTTTTATTTATATATACACGAGCATCTTCGTGTTTTACTTATATTGCCTATTAATGCTGGCTTGTTGGTTAGAGAATAATTCATGGCGGGGATTTCTTTAGGGTAAGTATGAAGTTTGGTGCACCCTAGAACCTGGTTTAAACGACCACCAGCCTTTTTTGCCACTGACCGTTGCAAGGCGGTAGCCCTATTCTCAACCCTTTTTGTGTTTGTGACGTCATATGCCTTTATTCTTTATTAACATTGCCATTCATGTTTGTCCTTTTTCTTGTTTTTGGATTTACTGTATTCTGTGAAAGGTCCATTTCCTGTTCGACTTTTATATGTCATACACTTTTTTCGAATTGAGGAGCATGTTCCATTAAAACTTTCCAAGAACAGACACAAACACCCTTGGGTTAACACAGAGATAAGAAGGGCCATGAGAAGAAAACAGAAGGCCCATAAAAAAGCCTAAAAGACCCCAGAGATTGGTCACGGTACACTTGAAGGCCTCCAAACCACTTGCCAACGCTCCATTAGAAAAGCCAATAAGGCGTTCATGAAAGATGTTGTCAGTAACAATTTGAAAGAGAACCCCAAGAGATTTAGTCCTACGTGAAGAGGAAGAAGCAAGAATCCTCTGGAGATGCACTCATCAATAAAGATGGCTTCCTGTGACAGCTCCCTGAAGACTGAAATACTCAACGAGAAATTTTCGTCCGTTTACACAAAAGAAGATCCAAATAACTTGCCAGACAAGGGACCAAGTCCATACCCACAAATGCAAAACATAACGATCCACCATAAAGAGGGTTGTAAAACCCTTGAAAAACCTGAAGCCCTTTAAAGCCACTGGGCCTGACAACTTAGTATATTCACAATTCGTACAAAAACAGCACTCTTGGGGTGAAATTTAAGTAAAATCGCCGATTGCTACCTTAACAATATTTCCTACTTATGTTTACTCCGGTTGTACTCAAAGAAGTGACCCGATTGGAAGGTTTTCGGGTTCTGATTACGTATGTTCTTTATTTACACTGTCCTGATTTAATGGGATGACAGTATGGTAATTGTGAAGTTTGTTGCACCCTAGAACCGGTTTAACCCCCCAGTGGCCTACTTTGCAACCGACCGTTCCAATGCGGTAGCCCTATTCTCAACCCTTTTGTGTTTGTGATGTCGTTTGTATTTATTATTACTTTTGCCTTCTTGTTTGTCTGTTTGCATGTTTGTTTCTGTGTTTTGTGGTTGACTGTCCTCCTTGAATGCTACCTTCCCTGTCCGATCTTTTTATATTTCTTGGTCAGTTCATGTAGTTATTCATGTAAGGGTCTCTATAGTGTTTCAGATTTTATCATTTTCTTTAAAACCATTGCCCAAGTTAATATACTTAAAATAATTCCCAGCAGTAATACAGTGCGGTGAGGTTCAGTGTTACGTTTGTGAATAGTGTAGTTTACACCGTTAACTTTTTCAATGTCTACCCTGTTAACTTTTGCTCCCATTCTTGCCGTGTCCACACAGTTTCCACAACAAAATCACCGTTGTCTACACGGTTTACCGCGCATTTTTTTCAAACTCAAATATCTAAATCAACGGACTTTCGATGGGTGCATGATGCGGTTACTTGCATTCTAATGAATATATATCAAATATGTTGACACCAAACTGAACATAAATCCTGCTAGAAACCGCTTCAAATTTGAAAACTGAATTCTATCAGCTTCGAACGCAAATTACGGGCATTGGACTTTTAGCATGGGCATAAGACGGATATGTTTTTAAGCATCAGGATTTAAGTGAATGTGTGTTAAATTGATATTCGAAATAATCAAAATATATAAAGGAAGAGCTTGGTTTTCAATGTACATAACTCTCGTATGATTTGCTGGCCGCCATCTTGTTCTGTCTACACGGTTTCCAAAAAGGTCTACACTATTTCGACTATTAGACAGTGAGGATTGGAACGAAATAATAATAAGTTCCTCTCCTTGAAAATCACAAAGATTGGGCTTGGTGATCCCAAAGGACCAGTAAATAATAACTCTACTGATCTGTAGTCGTGGCGACGTTTTACAGCCGCCACAAATCATTAACTAACGCTATTGAGAAAGTCAATAAATACTGAAAACAGGATCTCTTGGAAGTAACAAACACAAACCAAGCACACTCATTTTTTAAGGTCATAATGACCTTATATGGAAGTATGGAAATACGCATTCAGTGTGATTCTTTCGACACTATACCGGTAAACAAGCCTTTGTAGTCGTGTATGTAGCATTGCATTATTCATAACAAGGGACATTGCATTCGCTTTACTTTATAAAACACATTGAGTGTGTTATCTATTCATTATATATGTTGAAAATAACTGCAGCCTGACGACATGACATACTGTGTTGTTTTTTTATTTCAGATTTATTTGAAATGTATTATTTCCTTAGAAAATAAGAATTAAAAAAGAATACCGTATACAATGGAAATGTGTCACTTTATAATACGTTGAAGTATAAATATATAAGGCCTAATATTTATACTTATTGAAAACTAAAATGTCTTCATATATGTTTTTTCCTTTGCAGTACATTATAAAGTTATATGTAACTAAGATGTCAGATATTAATATTTAAAGTCATGAAGATTAGACATACACATCCATTTATTATTTCGGAACACATATGATCGTAGTAATTATAATAAAACTACGTAAATCGCAACTATAATATATATATTATGGTATTCATGATCTCATAAAACTCATTTCGCTATTTTGCATGAAGAAAAATATACTAGTCATAAAGACACAACAAAATTAACTCGACAGTCAGTAGTCAAACCACGGCCATTTTCGCCGGACTATTTTGCATGAAGAAAAACATACTAGTCATAAAGACACAACAAACTTAAAGACACATTTCGAGCCTATTGTATTTGTGGGGGAGAGCATTTCTACAGGTAACTGTAAATCGCTGTTAGAAATACATTTGCACAAGGAACTTGAGATTATTAGTTTTTTGTCAAAGGATGAGGCCCGTCCCATAAAAGTGTATAACAATGTAGTAACAATTATAACCGTTTTGCATTTACTTGTATTGTCACAAAATGTCACGGGTAGAGCGTATTGGTCGTACATAGCTCTTGTAAGTTGTCCGTTACACCCTAATCTATTGTTCGAGTTGAAACAAATTCACAATATTCATGATCTATTCATGTAACACGTAAAAGCGTGCACATTTTAAGTGGCCGCCAGAGAGGCCGTGTAATAAGTTTAGTTTTGTGCTAATGCATGTAAACGTATAGGTCTATCTTCCTAAAACGGCAAAATTGTATAAGGGGCCTCTCGTGTAGATTAAATACTGCAGATTTAGCCACGTTTGTCACGGACTGAACGGGGAAAATATGGTTTGGGCGTAATGTTTGCTATAAAACCCATTGTCTTCTAGTTCTTGCCGGGATTGATCGATAGTTACTTTGTTTGTAGCAGAGGTTGGACGGCAAAATTCACAGGCAACATGTGGTCACTAGTTTTTTTATTAAACTTTTATCGTACATTTGTATTCAGTGGGCGGCGCCATCTTGTTTGGCGGTTACGACATCCGGTTAGCATTGATGTTTCTCAAACATTAACTTTAGACTAGCATATGATTTTGAAGTTACTTTATTAGATGTAATTATTGTAATTGATCATTAATTGTAAAACAATATTAATTTGATAACCGTGGATAATAGGTGCATTAGTTAACGTTGGCGTATAACTCAGTGATTGGAATACACGATTGTTATGCGTAGCGTTGTATAATGTGATCATTAGTTGACATGCGTGCATGCATAACTCAGTGAGTGTAATATACGAGTGATTTGATAATGTTTATATTACATGTATTAGGGGCATTGATTAACAACGACGTACATGGCGTATACATGGCGTTGTAGAATATGTATACATTGCTACTCATCATTAGTACAGCATACATATATTTATTGAATAATGATTTGTTTGGGTAATGATAATTATGCAAGATTGTTATGTTTGTCAACCGACATCTAAAACGTATGTATAATTACAGTCCAAGCCATCCAGGATATAAGCCATCCAGGTGTGGAGCTAAGCCATCCAGGATTGGAGATAAGCCATCCAGGGTTGGAACTAAGCCATCCAGGATATAAGCCATCCAGGTGTGGAGATAAGCCATCCAGGTTGGGATATTTCGGAGTGGAGCTTAGCGTCCACGGATAACGTAACGAGCGGTGGAGACGGTCCCCGTACCTGCGCAGCATGGCAAGGTTTTATTAGCGACAACCCCCGGGACACAAGGTGGGCCCGTCATCAGTCCTCACTGGAAGAACGTCACCCCCAATCTCAGAGGAGGTTAACCATCATTACATCGCGTCATCAACCCTTACAGAAGGCATTTGATGACAATCACCCATTGGATTCGCGCATCATCATCTTCATGAGCTCTCGCGCATCACAGTTATCGCGCTAGATCATAAATCAACATTGTTGACACTTTAACAACACTTTAGTGTCTTATACATTCAGTATTTATAACAATACTAAGAACGTCTTAAACGTTCATGAGAGCATTCTTTTCATAGTTCATTTGTGTATTCGCTTGTTTTTTTAAGATAATTGTATATATATATTTAACATATTTTAAAAAGTTAGATTAACTTATGTAAATGCATTCACCGTCATTGATTCTTTCCTGAGTAAGCCCCAACCACTATGGTCATCCTGTGACATGTATATATGTTAAAACAACTATGGATTTTCTTAAAAGACCCGTGTTAACAATTAATATTTTTTTGTATTTTTAGCACAATATAGTCTATTATCAGTTACTTCTCTGCCATGTTTTAGTAAATCTAAAATGCAAGAAACTCATCGGGACTTCAACATTCAAAAATCGTTGTCATCTGTCAGTGTTTTTGATCACCTGAGCCGAAGGCTCAATGTGATGTTTTGGAATCACTCTTCATCCGTCGTCCGTCCGTTGTCTGTCCGTCGCCGTCGTTATCTTTTGCTTCTGACGACTTTTTCTCAGAAACCGCTTGTCGGAATTCATCCAAATCTTATATGAATTCATTAAACTGGATGTTATAGTTGCACCAACAGCTAAGGTCATTTGGCGACATTCCAGTTTTTTATTGGTGGAGGAAGACCCCAGGTGCAAACCCGGGCATTTTTTCGTGCACGGGCACGCACTGAGTAGAACCACCGACGTTCCGCAAGAAAGCTGGATAGCTTGATACTCACATACTAAACAGTCCTGGACCCATGGGGAGTCGAACCAACAGCGGTGAGGGACATGTGATTTTAAGTTTGAGACAACTCTCTTAAACACAACTGAGTGACTGTTGTGAATAGAAACATGGCAACACAAGAGTAATTTATTATTATATTCCTATAAAAACAGCACAAACTAAATAATAACATATGAATACGATCAAATTACCTGTTTATCTGAATGTTTCACCATACAGCATGTTTCAATTTACAATTCACCTGCATGCTTTTCATGTGTATCATGTGCGTGTGTTGAAGGCACATGGCGTATAAAGAAAATCTTCATTTTTAAAAATGGTGTACTTCAAATTTTGGATGATGTGATAACATGGCTTACTTTATCTAGAAATGATGTCTCGCGTGCCATTTTTAGATAAATGTACAACTCTATGGACACATTTATTTAACATAAAAAACAAAACATCATGGAGTAAAATTGCACTAAACTTTAGGAATATAAAGGGCACTATTTCTGCCAAATAAATATTGTTTCTGATATTATGTTCCCATCAATAGTGTTGAATAACTGTCATCTAGTATATCATTGACATTGTTAATGCCTATAATATGCATTTGGATGAAAATTTCAATTAACCATACCCCATCAATTTTGGATTTTCTTTTCAAAGATGGCTGACCAATAGCCCTTAACTCGACAGTCAGTAGTCAAACCACGGCCATTTTCGCCGGACAAGCCGAGTACATAAACGGAATTTAATATCGTTACGCCCTTGGACTCCCTCCCTTCCTTCATATGATTATTTCCTCCCCCTATCTCCAGGCGTAAGTTCTTTCTAAATTTATTTCTCTACCCTACCCCAACCTCCAAAGAAGTCCTTCTTACGAAAGGCTCCGTTTGACTAATACCCCACGGAATACTCCGTTCGACTAATACCCCACGAAAGGCTCCGTTTGACTAATACCCCACGGAATACTCCGTTCGACTAATACCCCACTAAAGGCTCCGTTTGACTAATACCCCACGGAATACTCCGTTCGACTAATACCCCACGAAAGGCTCCGTTTGACTAATACCCCATGGAATACTCCGTTCGACTAATACCCCACGAAAGGCTCCGTTTGACTAATACCCCACGAAAAACTCCGTTTGACTAATACCCCACGGAATACTCCGTTCGACTAATACCCCACGAAAGGCTCCGTTTGACTAATACCCCACGGAAAACTCCGTTTAAAGGTTAACCACACCCTTTTCTAACAGAGTTTACACCTTGCCCTCACATCTCCCTTCCCCGCCCCTCCCCAATTCACTCACGCCCCACCCCCTCTCCACAGGCACACATGTACTAGTAATACAAATTACATGCGATAATAAACAAGTACATGATATTATGATATATAATATAATCACATACTATTGAAAAAATGTACATAACAATGATCAATCCATAAATATAAGACAGTGTCGATTCTTACCGATGGCGGGAAATACACAGTACTGGCTCTACCCAGGAAAATGGGATTGTCTGCCTCTACCACAAAATAAAATCGACCGTGTAATGTAATAACAAATACTTACTATAATTAACAGCACATAGTACAATATAAATAATATAATAAAACGCATATTGTAAGAAACAATTGTATAATATAAAGATTAATTTCCATAATATAATAACAAACACACTATAATAAACAATTAAATATTATAACCATGATATTACATAACATAATAACACGCATTCTATAATAAACAAATATATATTCTAATACACCCGCACTATATAGCCTAGTTTAAAATATCTCGTTATATTGCACGATATATCACTGTAATTTTTGCAACGTTAGGAGAATAAGCATTGCGCATTGCGCATTCCGCATTGTAACGTATGCAACGTTAGGAGAGCAAGCAGAGCAATGCGAAAGATTTCAGATGTGTGCGTTATTTTCACATTTTAGGGGTATTAGAATAGAAATAGAACATCGTTTACGGTGAATTATCTATAATATATCACGGTTTGTCGTTCAATTGTAAACAATAAATTCACTCGCTCTTCGGGCTCGTGAAATTATTGTTTACAATTGAACTCCAAACCGTGATATATTAAACGATAATTCACAGTAAACGATGTTCTATTTCTTAAATATAAGGATGAATCCACATACTATAATAACAAACACACTATAATAAACAATTAAATAATATAAATATAAATTAACATAATGTAATAAAAACACATACTATATTAAACAAGAACATAAAATAATGATGCATTCACATACTGCAATGACAAACAATAGTATTGTTTTAAGATAAACATACTTAGTATGATGGTGACGCCAATATAGCGTTAAATATGCATAATTTAATGATAACTGTACAGAATAAATCAATATGCTCATTATGTAATAAAACATAAACCGTAAAGACTGCCACTGCTCCCTATATAAAGGCGTTGCTTTTTTGAAATTATAATGTGTGTATGATTCTAGTATGAAGATATGATCCAATAAGGAAGATATTGGAACATGTTTGGCCATTTTTGAAACTGACCGTTCCAAGGCGATACCCTTTTTATCAACCCTCGTATGTTTGTGATGTCACATATTGCCTTTTATTCATCTTTGCAGCTGTTCTTTGTTTCTGTGCGTGTTTATGGTTGACTTTGGTCCTTGAATGCTACAATTCCTGTTCGACTTTTATGTCTATTTTTAACGAGAATGACAATACACGGGGTATGTCTTAATCTGTATTTATCAATAATATAAACTTATTTGCTATTTAAAGAAATTAACCTTCCAAAAACACCCGACAAAATTGCACTACAAAACCGTTTATCAAAACTCTAGCCAGATGTTCAGGTCATATACAAATGTATATGTGCCGATTAAAAGTATAGGTTTATATAACGGTTTTTAAAATACCCGTGATTTGAATAAACGTAAAACGAATTATGCGTTGGTTACTCTTAATCATACGATTCAATTTTGGGGTTTTGATAGCTGGTTAAAGCGGTTTATATTGTGTCTATAGAGTTTGGAATCTCAAAACAGGTAAATTATATAAATACCTCGTCATTAGTAGGTTACTTGTTGTAAAATTCGACTGTTGTTGGCGGGATAGCTATTTTAAACGCGTCAACATGATATAAACCTTATTACACTTTTAAACAAAACTTAGAAATACTAAGATAAACTATTTACATTTTGATAACGGCATTTTGAAGTAATTTTCTTAACCTTTAACCCGCTACATATATACCATGGACTGTTCTTTCTTTGAATTAAGACCATTCCATTTATGTGATAAAGGGGTGGTTTGGGGAAATGACTAATCAGCAGCCGGACATGTAAACCCTGATCAGCCTGCGAGTTCCTCGCTTACTCGCAGGCTGATCTGGGTTTACAATGGACGCAAAGTATATTATAGTCGTGCTTAGCGGGTTAAGGGATAAACTCCCTGAGTTAGGCATACACTAATATGAACACATACTGAAAAGGTATCCCTTTGAAGTCAGTAGTTTTACATTAATATGACTTCTCCATTCATAACAAATCCTGATAAGGGAGATACAAGGACAGCTAATATATGTAATGATTAAATTTTATCTTGGTACAACCATTGTGTCAATAGAATTGATTGTCACGACAGGTAATATATATTTTGAATTATGGCACCTCGAATAAAATCTACTAGCGGGTAGATATTGGCAAAACCCATACTAGTAAACTAAGCACATACTACTAAACGAATGACAGGATTTGTTTGCTTATACGTTATAAACTGCGATTATTCCTATTTTACCACGCATATTTAAGCGCATACATTTGATAATATACGCAATTATGTACGTCAAGGATCTGTAATATGTGTTGGAAAATAGTGCATCAACTAGGAATCGAATCCAAGTCCTCTAGTCAATTGAGCTATCGATGACACAGGGTTGGCACTCGCGCTTTCATTATATATTTGTACTCGGTTACAAACACTCCTACCATATTAAAATCCGTCTCTGAGTTTCTAATTATGCATTAGCACAACTGCTGCTGTTACTCGTGAGTATCCGGAACGAGCCTCCAAGTAAAACAGATGGGGAAGGAATTGTGCCTCAATATGGACTCGAACCCAGAGCTACTAGCGTATCGTCAGCATAGCTAACACTCAACCAGCTGAGCTATCGTTTAGCAATCGATTTTCCATAAACCTGCAGTAGGAACGCCACGGACCTATAACATATCAGTTCTGTTCGCATTTTAACTCCGCGAACATGGACTATTTCTTTGTATTTTACGGACTATTTTACGAATTTTCAATTAAAACAGACGCCATTTTTTTACACCCGAAATTGGGCGCGCTACGTCGACGAGCACTACGGGTACCTATGGAGTCTAACAACACACGTACAGAGTTTCATACCGCAGATTATGTAAAAACTAATACCTTACCGGACGAAATAACGTCTCATTATGTGTATACACGATGCAGTGTTGGTGACTGACAGGTCACCGTGACATAACTTGACACGTGAAATTAACAGGTTGGTGCAAGATGGATTTGGGATAACTGTCTGCTGCTGGAGGTCCATGATCAAGGTATTTGTTTTGTCATTAAAATGTGTTTGTTAATAAACAGTACACACCACTTTTAGATCGTACATATTTAGACATTGGCCAAATACAGTGCCTAAAAAAGTGGTGTATACTGTATAATAGAAAGTTCATAATCACTATAAGTGTTTTTCCTGTACTTCGATATTTCCAGTAACTAGATGTACAGTAAACTGTAGAATGTTTAGTGGAATAAAATAATTACTAGTAGAAATACTATCAATGTCCCCCGCACCCCGCCCCCACCCAAGTACGGTAGATGGGGGTGTGGGGGTAGATGGAGCTTGCATACCGGAAACAAGGAGGGGTAAGGAAACTAGAAACCCCCTCCACCCCTCCCACCCCACCCCTCAGGTGCATGAATGTAAATTGTTAGCGTTGTCTCTATATCGTTATGTTATCCCCATTTTATCGCAGATTCGTAAATACATAACCCGATGCAACTACCATTGAAACAATGTAAACTGCCATAGACATTTGACTGAAATCGGTCAGATTCATATTTATGTACAGTAAAGTTTTGAGGCAATGAAGTGATTTTGAATTTACATTTATTTACATTTACTACATACTTTCTGTTGCGAAATAAACAACGCAATTTCGAGAAAGTACACTTCACTTAAAAGCCTTTAAGGAGGTGGAGCTACTACGCTTGCCTCCAATGTGTCTCAAAAGAAATGACTATACCATGGGCTGGAATTACGAGTATGCTGTGAAAGTGAAACAATGTTTTTAATGGATCTCCAGTTAGGCTACATTATATTTTACATGTATAATGAATGATGAGAGAGGTTTTTATTACGTTAACCGTGTTATTGAGCACAAGTAGTATTCATGAATTATCTTTTCTTTTTGAAATATGTTACACTATGTATAACAAAGGATAAACTATGTCTGTTTGATCATTGACATTGTATTGATGTTGTTTTCAGAGAGTCCTCAAATGTGAATCGTGCCCTTGAGCAGCTCTAAGTGAATTGATACTGACGACCTCAGAATGTCAAGCCGTATTAAATGCCATTGGATCATATGGAGGTGAGAGCCTTTTTATTTTTTTTTTGCACTTGTGTAGTTCTTTAAATGGAGCTTGTGTTATGCTTGAACGGTGCTGTTCAAAGTTAGAGTATGTTTTCAGTGATAACGCAGCGTGATTATCATATGAGCTCGTGTAAACTACATGTACTGGATACATGTGAAAACAAGTTGAGTTAAAGGGACACTAGGCAGTCTTTATTTGTTTAAAACTTCTGGAGTTCGGTCAATTTTTCTGCATAGTTTAAAATATTTAAGTATTTGATAGAATAACGAAGACAAAATGAAACACTTCTATTTAACTTTTAATGAAGGAAGGTTTAAATTTAAAATGTTACCAGGTTAACAAATGGAGATGCTAATGTTAAAGCTTGATAAATACTTCAAGATTGCCGTGTGTCCCTTTAACATCAACTAATTACAATATGATTATGGTCTATGTGATGGGTCCCCAATTTATTAAAGGGACACATTTTCACATCAGAACAGACCACACATCTACAAAAGTGTCTTCTCAACTGCCATCTTTAATCATGTTTTATTTCTAAAACTAGCGGCATCACCAGGTTTTGAGAGAGAAAATGAATAGTTGTACATTAATACTTTCTCCCCATGTAAAATGACCTTACTAAGTCATTAAAGTAAAATATCCTTACCTATGAACAAAACTTGTAAAATTTAACAATTTTAGATTTTTGGCAAGACTTGTATTTTATTCCCCTTCTAGTAAAAATGGCTTATAGAGCATTGCACCCTCTGTCAGATTTAACTTTCCTTATAATAGATTCTTGCTGTACTGTTGGGTGAAAAATACATTAAAATTGTTCTTTATCATGTCAGTTCAATCATATACTCGTATGATACACAATATAATATGTATTGACCCTTTACTTGATGTGCCATTTACTCAGTTTTGGTCAAGAGACGTTTATAGCATATCGGCTTTGAATCCAGTGAACACGGATTCAATTCTTACTGGCGCCACTGGGTTACTTCGATGTGTCCTGCTAGCCCTGTTCGTCTGATGGGAACGTAAACCGGATGGTCCTGTGTATCGGAGTCTGTCCTCCAAGCACGTTAAAGAACCATAGGTATCTAATCGGTAGTAAGCGTAGGGCAGGGTTCCTGGATGCCTATGTATCTTTCCTCCTCTCTTTGGGGCGGCTCGAAATAACCTAAACAACGTGTTGATAAGGCGTTAAACAATAATTAAATTGTAAACTGTCCCATTCCCCTAAACATGCCCTAGCTCCCCCTCGCAACACCTGATTCTAATTGAATACTCTGCTCGACTTATATTAACTTTTTATTCTATGTCTTTCTTTTCTTTCAGTCTGCACGTCATGTGGAAGAAGACTCCATGTACATCACTGGTCAGAAACAATGATGAAGTTTATGTTCGCTCAAATGTTTGCTTAATAAAGTATACATATGAACTAACATATTGTCTCTATAATTATGTCTTCCACCACAAAGTGGTAGGTGAGACAGATTATATTTGGCCTTTCCGTTCTTCCGTCACAAATCTTGTCTGCGCTACTTGTTTGATTTTGACGAAACTTTGTGCGAAGTATGTGCATATCAAATATTGAAGGTCAAGGGCGCCGTGACCCAATAATGATTATGAAAAACCTTGTCTGCACTGTCCACTTCCCCAGAAGGAAAATTCATGGTTTGAGTGCATTTGGTGAGAGAATGATGCCTTTTGATTCTGAGGTCATTAGGTCAAAGGTAATTGTCACCGTGACATGATAATGTAAAATGTTGTAAACTTAAGTCCACTTTCCCTAAAGCAAATCTCATGAAACTTAATGAATGGATTGCCTGTGGCGAGAGGGTGATCCTTTTGATTTAAAGTGGGTCAACGGTCAAGGTCACTGCCGGATAATGAAACGCATTGTCCTCTCTGTAACTTCTCTTTTCCTGAAGGAAGTCTCTTGAAACGCCATGGGTTGACTGTCTGTGATAAGACTACTGCGCCGTTTGACGATTTTGAGGTTAATAGGTCAAAGGTCAATATCACCCTGAAACGATCATGAAATATATTCAAACGTCATGGGTTGACTGCCTTTGGTAAGAGTATGATCCCTATTAATATTGAGGTCAGTAAATCTGAGGTCAACGTCACAGTGACTTGATCATGAAAAATCGTGTCTGCAATCAAACTCTGTATTACTTTTTCTGAAGCTAATTTCTTAAAGCTTCATACTTTCACTGCCTTTGGTGAAATGATAATCCCTTTTATTTTGAAGTCAGTAGTTGAAAGGTCCGTTACCATGAACTGAAAATGAAAAGTATTGCCCACACAGTTTTTCCTCTTACCTAAAGCAAATTTCATGAAACTTCATTGGTGGACAGTGGAAAGAGGATGATCGTTTGATGTTTAGGTAAAAGGTCAAGTTCCCTGCAGACATCCACTATCCAAGGATAAGCATATGTTACAACACACATGTACACATGTTATAATATTAATGGTATAATATATGAATATTTTCTTGCACAATGTTGAATCCGGTAAAACAAGTGGTTTTGTTCATCGATACTGTCGCCTGTGAATCAAACCACTTGTTTTTAATTTACAGGATTCAACAGTGTGTAAGACATATTCCGATCATCCATTTTTTTTTTAAAATCATAAATTAAAATATATATATATTAAAACAAACAAAACATGCTATTTGATGAAACCAGACGTATTCAAATTTTCAAAGTAGCAATATTCGCAGAATATAGTAGATTTCAGCTGCTGAAAAAAAAATGTATTTTTTCCGGAAAAAATAATTCTATGAATATAGTATTTATCATCGTTATATCTGTTCAGGGAAATGTTTAATATGTCTGTTTTCAAATACTACAGATCGTAACGCACCGCACATGTACTCGTCAGTCATTTATTTACTTGGTTAAAGGGACACATGCCAATCTTGCTTTCTTTAAAGCTCGAGTCGCCCCCTCAGTTTTAAAAGAACAGTTTAAAGAGTATACTTCTTTCTGCCTGTTAAACTTATATTAGTTTATCGCTTTTTCTGTTTTCGAAAATTAACTCTGCATCGTATGTTCCCGCCATCATGATTTCATTTTCCGATATACCGTTGCAACATTGTTTGTTAAAATAAATTGGCCACTCTGACATAAACCCAAAGCATGTATAGATCAAAAATTTAGTGTAAAATACATGGACACATACATTTTAAATATATGTGTTTACATAACGAAATATTTAATTGTTTCTGTAGCCGGTCGTCTTTCCTTAATGAATATGAATGCTGCCGTCTTTGGGTCGGACGGTCCTGTTACTAAATTAGTACTTGTCTCCGTTTATTGAAATTCTACATATATACTGAGGAGAGATGTATCTATATGATTATGTTTTTATTCTCGCTTCTAAAATGACGAAATAAATCGATTTGAATAAAAGGCGCATTCTCAGCAATACACAACGTATTGTGTGTACGGGTTGGAGGCGGGAAGCCGACGGGGTTGGAGGCATACTACCGTAATGTTGCTCTCATAAATACTGTGAACATACTACATCAATAATATAACAACTACTGAATATTGCTGAAATCGATTTATCTTTATAAATGAATTCATAAATCCACAATTTTATTCCGTGCGAACATCGATTTGGAACGTCGATTCGGCGTATTTAAGCGATTACGGTGTACTTCGTTAATTTTCGGGGGAAAAAAGTACTTGACTCCGATTTTTTTTATATTTTACATATCTACAGAAGAAAAAAAATGTTTTTACGCGTACATGCTTTTGTTTTTTTCTCTCGCTTCTAAAATGATGAAATAAATCGAATTTGATTAAAACTGCGCATTCGCAGCTATATACAACTTAATCAATACGGTATGGAGGGTGGTGGGGGTGGGATGCGGGGCGGGGTTGCAGGGATACTACCGTAATGGTGTCCTTGAGAAAAACTGTGAACAATCTACTCTAATAATTAATTAAATACAGAACAATGTTGAAATCAATATATCTCTTAAAAAGGATTTCAAAATTTCATGGTTTTATATCCCGCGTGAACATTAACTTCGAAAGGAGATTGTTCATATTTTAGCGAACACGGTGTACTTTGTTAATTTTGGGGGGAAAAAAGTACTTTTTTCTAATTGACTTTAAATTTTGGTTTTTAATAGTCGACATGTCAATGAACACTTTCATGAAAAAAAATTCATTCTCGCTGTTAAAACTTCATTTTTTTGCAATATTTTTGGATTCAGAAAATTAGCACTGCAACATATATTTTCACCATCCTCATTTCCTTTCCCGACGTACCGTTGCAATTTGGTTTGTTAAAATCTATTTTGAGCACTCCGGCATAAACCAAAAGCATGTATAGATCAGAAATTTAATCTGGAATGCATGGATACATACATTTGAAATATATGTATTGAAATAATGGAATTATTTCATTTCTTGTGTACCCGGTCGCGTCTGTAAATGTTTATGCGCTATGCCGTCTTTGAGTCCGTGGGTCATGTTAGTTAATTTTGGGGGAAAAAAAGTACTTGTCTCCGAT
Source organism: Cyrtodaria siliqua (assembly GCA_037043455.1). Lineage (NCBI taxonomy): Eukaryota > Metazoa > Mollusca > Bivalvia > Adapedonta > Hiatellidae > Cyrtodaria > Cyrtodaria siliqua. The sequence continues at coordinate 99,090 of JAWPHD010002833.1, read as the reverse complement.
TTCATTAAAATTTGCATATGGACAGAGGAAATATTTATATATGCGTACATGCATTTGTTTTTATTCTCACTTCTAAAATGACGAAATAAATCGATTTTGATTTAAAAGCGCATTGTTGGCAATTTAAACCTTAAAACAACCTAAATTCATCCCTTTGAAAAATACCTTTAACTATTAATGGGAATTACACAAATTATGTTCGACCAATGTAGTTTGTGAATATTATTACTTAAACAACGATCTGTGAATGTGTTATGTCATAATCACAGTTTATAGATAAGAGGTGTATAAATCTGACCAGTGAACATTTTCCCAATAATGTCATTTTGTTATCACGTGACCTTGTTTGATAAATATTCCTACGCCATAGGGTTGGCGATCCTACTGCTGTACGCGGTTACATGCAAAATCAATTTGTTATCGCTTAAGGACATATTTCGAGCCTATTGTATTTGGGGGGTCGTGGGGGGGGGGGGGGGGGGTGGGGGTGGGGTGGGGGGGAGTGGGGTGGAGAGAATTTCTATAGGTAACTGTAAATCACTGTTTGCAATACAATTTCATGAGCAAAGTGTGATATTCAATTTTTCTTCAGATTGTGAGGCCCACCTTATAAAGCATTTGTGACCAGTACACATAATAACACGTTAAAGAAGGTTGTGTATTTATTGTGTTGTGCTCTGATTTTTGGTCTAAAACAATTAAGAAAAAACAGATAAGTTTTGTATTCAAAAGCTAAATTATGAACATATATTTCTTCATTAAAGTAAATTGCAAAGTGTTGTTAAGCTATTCTTACCCTCAATATAGCTATGCTATACAAATAAAAAAAAATAAGAGCGGGCCTCAATTTATATACCTGAGTTGATCAGCCATGAAGCGTCCTGGCTGTAAATATTCAAGCTTCCCATGCTTTTTCATTGACCAAGTGTGCCCTTAAAAACTGATGAATATGAATGAATGACGTGTGAAGTAGTTTCAAATCGACGAACACCCCAATAATCGGTATATAAAGCAGAAATCGATGCGTAAAATATTACATTTTTATTTAGCCCTTGTACAGGCAACATCGATAAATATACGGCTTCAGAATATATGTGAAAACAAATTACTTGCACGGAACGGGATTTACACCACTGCCGTTGCGTTTTTAAGTTTTTATGGCCGTACGTTTAACCTCTACACCACGGCGTTCTAGCATTATTAACACTAAATAGGCATTACATAATAACTAGCGCACACACAAACTCATCAAGCGCTAAATAACAAATCGGGATATGATTGTTTTGAGGCGGAATATTAGTTTCATATTGATAACATATAGTATTACACCAGGCAATGATAATTTACACGTTCGACAAGATGGACTATATATTTATGGATTCATCTTGAGTTGCGTTCAAATATGTTAAGTTATTCTACCTCATAATAAATGGTAGTTTGTATACCATTTTCTCAAGAAGTGTTATAGTGCAGTGGATACAGCACCTGACTTGAAATCAGAAGGTCGTGCGTTTGATTCCAGAAAGAAGCTTTTTTTTCTTCTGTAAATCATAAGGTTACCTGTGTGCAGGTACGATCTGCAATGCTCGATTTCTATACAATAAATGATGTCCTGCGTTATATTTGCTCGCTTAAATACCCGATTTCGACATGAGGTGGTGAACATTAAGTTACAAATAAAGACACAAATCGATTGATATAGATGTTACCGGTGGGTTTTACCGTTTGGTTTATCGTTATAATGTATTCATGATAACTTTTGGGTGGTGGGTTCTCGTCGGGTTAACAACAGATCAATGGGAGGCTGTAAATAAATATATATAATATTGATTTCATGTAAGATCTAACTCCGATGTATCAAACATCGAATCATGGCTTAGACTCATCAATAACAATATACATAAAAACAATATGAAAACAAACATGGCGGACAACAATAGAAATATGGCCGACGGATCCTCAGACAAAGGTTTTACTTTTAAACATCAATAAAAGCACAAAATGCAAATATGTATCTTTATAAAAAATATACATGGACCTTAAACAAGATATGAATAATAAGATGTAATAATAAGTTACCTGTAAATAAATATATATAATATTTATTTCATGTAAGATCTAACTCCGATGTATCAAACATCGAATCATGGCTTAGACTGATTCGAAGTTCGATACATCTATTGGTCAACGCTTACAAATAATTAGCATATCAAAGGGATAGTGAATGTATTACATGCACGTGCACAGGTGTAATATGTGAACAGGTTAGTTTTGTCAATAGTGTCTTACCTTATACGTTAAAGCTACACGATCTAACTACTAGGCATATTATTACAATTATGTCATGTCCTTACGTATTATAACATTAATATAGGGTCTATGGGGAATATATAAGAGACAATATATATTAATTTATATAGCCATATACATTAATATGTTATCCTATGACATGTTTCCCTTCTCCGAGAAATGTCGTCCTCGACATTAGCTAATAGGAAAAACTGTATCCGAATATCTCAAATATTCTAGCAACAAAATAATTACAATATATCTTAACAAACTGTTAAGCTTCCTTGCACATCCTATCTACCTGTAGTAATACAAACGGTATTAGGCTAGTGAAGGCAATATGATCTTTAACTTGATCCTGTATAAACAGAAATATAAAGATTTCATTAATTCATCATTAATATGGCAAAGTGAAATGCAATTAAACAGTTTAAAATTGAAAAGACCCCATTCATAGGTCTCGGCAAATACGTTGCAGAAACATGACCGTCTCAACCTGTAACTGAAAATAATAATATTAAATAACTAGATTTTGATCAGAAACCTGATCAAACGGGCTTTCCTGATTTTAATGGCGTCATGACGTAACAACTGTCAGAGTTGTCTAAGCTGAGGAAACTGATTGATATATCAAGAAAATAACTTCGAAAATGGAACCAGTAAACAAATCGATTTTCTGAATATTTTGACGTCACTGACGTCATGACGTCGGGATACCGTATGACGTTCTTGCACAACCGGACCCAGAACTCTACAATCGGTGAAAGTTGTATTCAAATCCGATAATAAATAGAGAAGATATAGACAAAACAAGATTTCTTAAATGACGTCATTAGCGGCCATTTTGGATGACGTCATGACGTTAAAAATGTCAGCGTCGACTGAGACAATGACATTGATGGATTATTCAGTAAAACAACTTCAAAAATGGAATCAGTGAAAAAACGGATTTTCATAACATTATGACGTCTCTGACGTCAAGACGTTACTACATAGAGACACGTTTTTACATTTTTGCACAACTAGAGCCTGAAACCTTCAATCTGTGAAAGTTTCATTCAAATCGGACTATAAATGTTTGAGATCTAGCGATAACAAGGTTTGTCTGATGACGTCACTGGCGGCCATCTTGGATGACGTCATGATAATTTTCGACATTCTGGTACAACCCAACATACTTCCCTAGAGGCTGTGAAAGTTTGCATCAAAATCCGATCATAAATGAAGGAGATATAGCGATAACAAGATTTCCTAAATGACGTCATTGGCGGCCATTTTGAATGACGTCATGACGTAAGAACTGTCAGCGTCGACTAAAATGATGACACTGACGGATTTTACAATAAAATTCCTTAAAAAATACAATTAATGAAAAAAACGGATTTTTCATAACATTGTGACGTCACTGACGTCAGAAGATTATGACGTAGAGACACATTTTGACATTCAGGCACAACTAGACCCTAACCTCAACAATCTGTAAAAGTTTCCTTTAAATCCAACGGTAAATGTTTGAGATCTAGCGCTAACAAAATTTGTATCATGACGTCACTGGCGGCCATCTTGGATGACGTCATGACAATTTTTGACATTGTTCCACAACTCAACCTCATTCATTACAGGCTGTGAAAGTTGCATCAAAATCCGATCATAAATGAAGGAGATATAGCGATTACAAGATTTCTTAAATGACGTCATTGGCGGCCATCTTGAATGACGTCATGACTTTAAAATTGTCAGAGTCGATTGAAACAATGACACTGATGGATTTTACAGTAAAAAAACATAAAAAATGCAATCATTGACTTTTCGTAACATTGTGACGTCACTGACGTCAAGACGTTATTACATAGAGACACGTTTTTACATTCAAGCACAACTAGACCCTAAACACTACAATCTGTGAAAGTTTCATTCAAATCCGACTATAAATGTTTGAGATCTAGCGCGAACAAGATTTGTCTGATGACGTCACTGGCGGCCATCTTGGATGACGTCATGACCCCAAAAGCTTCGGGACACTATTCCAGACTGAGCTCTATCACTGTGTAAAATTTAGAGGCCATGCGACCAGTCGTACTATGAAAAGTGCTGGGGAGAAGAAGAATAAGAGGAAAAAGAATAATAAGAATAAACAGAACGAAAACAAGAGGTCTTTCCACTGAAAGGTGGAAAGCCCTAATGACACATAATACACTGTCTGAATCGAGCAATACTTTCACCAAATTACTTGTCTTTTCGCCGAAAAAGACCCGAAATTTAAAAAAGACGAACAAGAAGAAAGTACGACATCCGCATAAATCACTTACCACACTGTATGTAACCACAATAACACCAAAAGACTGCGTTCAAAGCATAATGCACCGCATCGAATAATTTGTATCCATTTCACAAATTGAGATATACAATACTGCGGTCAAGACTTGAAATTAAAAAAAAATACTTTCCTGTTTCGTTAATCAAAATTACTGACTCTACTGGTTACATGTCTAAGGTATTAACCCATAGCATAGTTTCCACTCATCCATGCCGGTGGTTTGCGTTGCCTTGTTGCACCGCGTGGCAGTAGACCAATTTCGTTTGGAAGGCGTCGGTGTGGTGGTTTATAGCTGGCTGCTACAGAGCTGCATGAGCTTGATGAATGAGAATCATCAGCCGAAGTCTCAGCTATCGACGTGTTCTGTTCATTCATTTCGTCTGAAGAAGAGAACTCGTCGTCACTGGCATTGTCCCTAGATGGAGGTGTTGGCAAGCTCATGAATGGCAGAAGTAAATTTTTATTCAAAGTTCGAGACTTGCCTTCGCCATCTTCCCGTCGCACAACGAACACCGGAAGGTCAGTGTTTGGTTGCTGCTGAACAATGTATTGGTGTTCATTCCAGACATCAGCCAATTTCTGCTTCCCTTTGAGGCCTACATTTCTGACCAACACGTGGTCTCCTGGTAAAAGCTTTGACTCCTTCACCTTCCGATCGTAGTACCTTTTGGCATTGATGCCACTACGAAGAGCTGTCTCATTAGCACGTTTGTATGCGTAAGACAAGTCTGCTTCGAGCTTGCGCATGTACTCGGAGGGCGAGGAACCACTAACGCGCTGTCGCTTTAGGCCAAGGAACGCGTCGATAGCTAACCTGGGGTGACGTCTAAACATCAGGAGGTATGGGGCATATCCTGGCCCTTTATTCAATCATGTGTGGTAAGTGCATGAGCCCGGATAAGGTCTTCTGGATAGTCTTGGTTTATGACACTTTCATTCTGTGTTTCAGCCGACGCTTGGTCTTTGGAATATGGCGATATGCCAATGTTCATATTGAGCACTGCTTCCACAACGTCATGTTCGACTTGTTCCACATCTGTGGTGATTCTGACGAGATAGGTCATCCGCATCAATGTTTTTCTTTCCACTACGATAAGAAATGGAATAGTCGTAGTTGGACAATGCCGCCACCCATCGTTGTACAGTTGCGTCCAGTTTAGCTGTGGTTTTCACGTAGGTTAACGGATTATTGTCAGTCAGCACCTCAAACTTCGTACCATACAAATAGTCATGAGATTTCTCAGTGATTGCCCATTTGAGAGCGAGAAACTCAAGTCTACCTGCATGATAGTTCCGTTCTGGGGCCTTCAGACTCCTGCTTGCATACGCTACAACACGCTCCTTTCCGTCCTGATTTTGGTATAAGACTGCCCCAAGTCCGCTTCCAGATGCGTCTGTGTGTAACTTGAAAGGCTTCGAGTAGTCTCCATAGGCAAGGACTGGTGCTGTGATGAGCTTTTCGATGATTGTTTCGAATGCCTGTTGTTGACTGCAAGTCCATTCAAATGGCGTTTTCTTCGCTTTCTTGTCTATTTTGGTGCAGTTACCTACTAAAAGATCGTTAAGTGGTCTCGCTATGCTGGCAAACCGTGGAACAAACTTCCTGAAATATCCTGCAAATCCGAGGAAACTTCTTACGTCCTTGACATTTCTAGGTATTGGCCTTTTCGTACAGCGTCAATCTTACATGGGTCGGTTTTGATACCCTCTTTGGAGACTACATGACCCAAATAAGTGACTTCCCGTCTCAGAAATTCACATTTCGAAGCCTTAAGTTTAAGGTTATGCTGCTGTAGGCGACTGAACACTGCTTCTAGGCGTTCTAGATGTTGCTCAAATGTCTCTGAGAAAATGACAATGTCGTCTAGATAAATTAGGCATTCCCTGAGGTTCATGTCACCCATGCAACGCTTCATCAACCTTTGAAAGGTGGCAGGTGCGTTACAGAGGCCAAATGGCATTCTGTTGCACTCAAAGAAACAAAGATTACCCACTTGATAGGCAGTCTTCTCTTTGTCAACTTCAGCCATCTCCACCTGCCAGTAGCCTGCCTTGGTAAAGTATTGAGACCCAGCAAGAAGATGAAGCGTATCGTCGATTCTTGGGATCGCATAAGCATCTTTCATTGTTCTATTGTTTAGCTTCCTGAAGTCAACACAGAATCTTATTGAGCCATCCTTCTTACGTACGATCACTACGTTAGATGAGAATGTGATGGTCGTATGGCTCCCATCGACATCATTTTTTGTAAATGTTCTCGAACTTCATTTATTAGCCCTGGTGGAACCCTTCTATATGGTTCTTTAAAGGGTCGCTCGTCTTCCAGCTTGATCTCGTGTTTGTCTGTATTTCCTAGATCTAGTGGACCTTGTGAAAATACTCCTTCCCACTTGTAGAGTAGGTCTGTAAGTTTCTCCTTCTGTTCCTCTTTATCTATGTGTTGTACATCTAGTTTCACTGTTTCCATGAAATACTTTTTCTCATCTTCATGTGTAGATGTATTCCTCTGGTATGTTGCTTTCTGATCTTTACTGACTTCCGGTGCCCATGATCTTAATACTTTCAATCCGTGAAGTTCACATAATACGGACCTGGGTTGGACCTTTATTGACTTAGCTGACATATTAAAAATCTTTACAGGGACTCTTGAAGTCGATGATATGTTATCCAACTTAACGATTCGAGGACAAACTCCAATTCTACTTGATCCTAAATCGGATAACTCTGTGACAGCAGATTCATTGTCAGATGTTTTCCTAACGAATCCAGATAAGTTTATTATCTCGAACGGTCCTAACTCTATGTCTCTTGTATTTGTGGATCTAACAGTTCCTATAGATTCAACTGAATGTATTGACAAAACTGCTGATCTCCATTCTTCAGATAGTTTGCCTTCATCCTCTAAGGAGATACACTTGATAACGTTCGTTCCAATGATCATAGGTACGGTCAAGTTGTAGTCATTATTTGGAACTACTAACACGGGTACAAAGATCTCCTGATTGGTAATGCCTAGTACTTGGATATTTACTTCAACGTATCCTTTGCCGTCTGGACCTTGAACAATAAATGTTTCCAACGGATGCAGTTCAGGCTGTGGATCCAGTCGTTCATAAAGATTGTCACCAAGTCTGGTTATCATCGATCCGGTATCCACGATGCAAGCCGTTTCAATATTATTGGTGAATACTTGACTCTCATTTGCGTGGCCAATTAGTCTTTCAAAAATATTGATATTTTTCTTCATAGGGCTTTTCTCACTGTTCCCCAATTGCCCTGCCTTGGAGAACATTACTTGTTTAAAGAAGCCGCTTTGTTGTTTTCTTGTTTCTGTTTAGGCTCCTCATTTGCGGGATGTTTCTCCCATACTCCTCTTCCTCTTCCACCTCTATAATTTCCACCTCGAAAAAATCCTCTTCCTCTAGCTTGATCTCGTCGTTCATTGTTGTCTTGTAATCTTCTATCATATTTTCTGGCTTCGTTCTCTTTCTGTATTTCGTCCATCTGTTTGGTTAGAAGTTCCATCATCTCAAACAGTTTTCTCATCATGTCCTTTGAACTGTCATCTTGAATGTGTACCGCTGCTTGCTGTACTTTGTTCGTAGTGGTATTTCTGGAACCCTTCACCGACCTCTGCTTTTGGACTTGAATTTCATACTCCTCGGCGCGGACTTTGTTTCTCAGCTCTTCGAATTGTATATTGCTTTCAAAGTGCACTCTTGTTGAATCTCTTAGCTCCTCGTTCTTCAAGCCTCTCCAAAACCTTTTCTTTAACATTACGTCTTTCTCCTCCGTTGCTTTTCTTGATGCTTGTAATAACATCTCCTCTAAACGAAGGCCCCATTCAACAATTGATTCGATGCTATCTTGTTCCGCCATGAAGAAGTACGATAATATACTGTCTTTGCTAGCAATGTATCCAAATGCATCTTCTAACTTCCTGAGGATTTGGTCAACAGAAGCAGATTGTCCTAAGTGCAGCATGATCCTTTTTGCTTGTCCTTTTAAAGCTTTCCGGATAGACTGGATAACAACGAGGTCAGAATATATAGCTGTCGCACTTTCCACTTCCAATTTCCATTCTTCAAATGTGGTTTCATTTCTGGGTCTGGGTTCCATTCCCAAAAAGTATGTCAGATTTAGTTTCACATTAGGGTTATCACTCCAACTTTTCTTTTCTTCTGGTTTGTGACTATCATCCATTTGTGTCAGCATGTTGCTATCTTCCTAAGATTGGTGACTCATATCTAATGGTGGAAGTATCTTGCTATCCTCTTCTTTCTTCTGTGATCTGTAATTATCATCATGTTGTGTTGGTATATTGCAATCTCTCTTACTGTCTTTTATACCAGATGTCCTCATAACTGTTCCAAATATACTGCTATGTTCGGTGTAAGCTTTAATGTCTTTTTCTATTTTTTCTACTCTTTCATTTCATTGTCTTTTCGTTTGAAGTCGCTTTCTACGAGTTCCATTCTGTCCATCAATTTACGTTCCATATCAATTAAACATTGTTCTCTACTATACAAGGTATAGTCTCTTTCTGTTAGGATGCGCTCTTTTTCTTTCAGTTTAAGCTCTCTATCCTCTAAAATAGCCGTCATTTTATCTAACTCTTCTTTTTCCCTTCTTTCGCTTTCTAATATGTCCATCAATTGCAATTTCATATCCGACTCCTTAATGATTCTTTCTTTTTTCATTCTGTTTCTTTCTAACTCATATTTCTGTGCACTGATATCCAACAGCTCTATCTGCAACACATGTTGTCTACTATCCTCCTGTTCTACAACACTTCTAGCAATAGCCGGGTCATCCATTTTCTTTAGCACTGCTCCACTCCTGTCCTCTGAGGTCACCTGTGTCATTCTCAACATTTTTGATATGTCTTGATTTGTTGGTTCGTAATCTTTTCCCATCAGCTGACTTTTCTTTTGCTGTATACTTTCATGTCCTATTCTTAAAGATTCATTCTCCTCTTTGTAACGACTAATCTGTTCTTCTAATTTAGCGATCTCTTCCGTCATACATACGTTCTCATTTCTCTTATCACGAGTACTATATGGCGTACTAAAATGTGACTTCAATTCCAGCAAGGTGCGAAAGAAATCTTTAAAAGTTCCATCCACAGTCTTATTTACCTCTTCCTTTCTTGTTAAACTAGTATAGCCCTTCTCCTCTGATACCTGCTATCAGGGTTTAACCCATTTCTATTTTCCAAACTGTGTTCAGTCATTTCACTTAGTGTCTGCCTGTGTCTTTCTCTCTTTAATTCCTCTAACTGTTTCTTTATGTCTGTTTCACCTTCTCTTTGTGGTTCACTTAGTGTCTTCCTGTCTCTTTCTCTCCTTAATTCTTTTAACTGTCTCTGTTTCTCTTCTTCTTCTCTTTGTGGATCAATAAGTGTATGCTTGTCCCTTTCTCTTCTTAATTCGCCCAACTGTCTCTGTATCTCTTCTTCTTTTTCCCTTTGTGGAACAATTGGTGTATGCCTTTCCCTTTCTCTCCTTAATTCTTCTTTCTTTAATTCTTCTAACTGTTTATGTATCTCTTCTTCTTCTTCTCGTTGTGTTTCTCTTGCTAGGACTCTTAAATCTCTTTCTGAGATATATTCAGCCATGTTTAATCCTTATCTATAATTTTATTTAATTATGATACTTTGGGTTCTGTATAATTTCAAATCTTAGTATATCCGTATCATTCACAATGATACATAGACATTACATCATTCAATAACCCATCCAATACACAACTAATTGATCACCCTATGTATCATCAATAACTTTTTCAACTTTCAACCTCGCTTTGATACCACCTCAATCTCAGAGTGATAAACTATCAACCTATATGTGAATCACAATCAATATATATGCAAGTCACCATCAACCTGTATGTGGTACACGATCAATCTCTATATAATACACCTTCAATCACTATACAACACACCTTCAACCTCAATATGATACACCTAAATCAACCTTAACGCGCTACACCGTCAACATATATGCATACGATCAACCTCTAACCGTCAATCTGAATTTAATACCCTTTCAACTTCAATGTGATACACCTCAATCAACTTGAACGCTCTACACTTTCAACTTCTCCGCGATACACGTATTCAACGTAATGTGATACACTTCATCAACTTTTCATAAACTGTCAACATTATACGGTACACCTTCAACCTGAATGTGATACACAGTCAGTATCTTCGCGATGCACTATCAACATTAATGCGAGATGATACACTGTCAACTTTGACGCGATACACTTTTAACTTTCACGTGATACACCTTCAACTTCAATGCAGTACACTTTCAACTTCTCCGCGATACACTATTAACATCAATGTGATACACTATCAATATCTTCGTGATACACTATCAACATTAATGTGATACAATGTCAACATCAATGCGCTACACTTTCAACTTCTCCGCTATACACTATCAACATCAATGTGATACACTGTCAATATCTTCGCAATTCACTATCAACATTAATGCGATACAATGTCAACATCAATGCGCTACACTTACAACTCCTCCACGATACACTATCAACTTCAATGCGATAAACTTTCAAATTGTATGTGCTACAAATCAACTTCTCCGCGATACACTATCAACATCAATGTGATATACTGTCAATATCTTCGTGATACACTATCAACATTAATGTGATACAATGTCAACATCAATGCGCTACACTTACAACTTCTCCGCGATACACTATCAACATCAATGTGATACACTGTCAATATCTTCGTGATACACTATCAACATTAATGTGATACAATGTTAACATCAATGCGCTACACTTTCAACTTCTCCGCGATACACTATCAACATCAATGTGATACACTGTCAATATCTTTGCAATTCACTATCAACATTAATGCGATACAATGTCAACATCCATGCGCTACACTTACAACTTCTCCGCGATACACTATCAACATCAATGTGATACACTGTCAATATCTTTGTGATACACTATCAACATTAATGTGATACAATGTCAACATCAATGCGCTACACTTTCAACTTCTCCGCGATACACTATCAACATCAATGTGATTCCATGTCAACATCAATGCGATACACTTTCAATTTCTACGTCACTATCAACCTTTACTCTATCGACCTTTTAGAGTGTCATATAAGGGATTCTTATAAGCATCGGCTTATAAGCAGGTCTTAATAGAACAACACGATAAATATTCGATGTCTTTGAATATCATTGTAAACTTTACAGAGAGTATATTCCCGGTAACTGTTTACTATATTCAAAGCTCTAAATAACGATCGTACCGCGAATGCGCATTTGTGTGTGTACATGTATTATTTTCTATTTTTTTTCTTTTTTTCCTGATAAAAAATATATTCTATATCATGAGAAAAACAAAAACATTGTACATGTATATGTGCAATGCACTACTCTATTACCAAGAATCTTACAATCGTTTTGCTCATTCAGCGAAATGGATGTCAGTTCTGGTATTTACTGTTTATATTTAATATACAAAAGAAAACATGTTCTCTTGTTATATTGATTGAATATTCAGGTTATGGTGTCACCTACTGCTTCAGTAACCGTACCTGTAGTTAATTAATGCATAAGATATATGTGTGTTCAATATCCCAATATCTACCTTGCTGTCCGATGCACCTGTAAAACTAACTGTACAATTCCTGTGACCTGTAATATTCCTGCAATGCTGATCAAAACAATATTTTCCTTAAATCTAGCATTGTTAGTTAAAAAACAAATTTCAGCGTACCTGTGAAAAACGGCATCTGTATTAGGACTATTAGGACGATTTATTGTATAGGGATTCCCTGAAAATAACATTTTTGTTACTTATATATCCTTGCAAACTACAAACTACAGTACGTTTAACTACCAATTATCTAATTAACTTTAATATGTTAATCTGCTGACTATCTAACTTCTGCAATCTACCAGCCTATACACTTTATTTCTCAGTTGTTAGGGTTATGATGGATCTATAACAAAGGATAAGCATTAGTATCATTGGGTTATATGTGTGCTGTGGATATAGGTCAATAAGTACCCCCAATAATACAACTCAATTTCGTCACAATCACATGATCAGGCGACAATAGGATGAATATCAGGTATACAGCAGACTGACTGTAAGCGCTTAACCGTGAAAAGTAAACAGGCTAATTATTTGATCTAGCTTCACAATGTGTGACAATGTGTGACAATACACTTATTGTAAACACGGTCGGTGTACTGAATGTCAGTCGGGTGTATATAACATGTTACAATTCAAATAATAAAATATATTGCTTACCAAATTCGGTCGGCCGTAATACATCAGAATAAAAAAAATATCACTATATCAAATAATGTTAGATTTGTGCTAAACAAAATTTAACACAATGTCACTGTCAATGTGTCCACAAAAGTAGCACATATCAACGTCAATGTTCTGTCACCTGTATCCACTGTGTTCGTCCGGTCCTGCAGGATGGTTCTATCCAATGTCTTTGCATGCCAGTACTATCGTTTCCCGGGATCGCGATATACACGTGAAAAATCCATGCTAGCTAGTTTCTATAACTCATGCACACTATCAATATCAATTGCCATTACTACATACATGTCCATATTGATTCTACATACGTCTCAAATCGCAGACATCTCATATCATGATGCTCTATCCTCCCCGAATCGTTGTATTGCCGACGGCTTGTGTTGGGCCCCAATGTTACCGGTGGGTTTTACCGTTTGGTTTATCGTTATAATGTATTCATGATAACTTTTGGGTGGTGGGTTCTCGTCGGGTTAACAACAGATCAATGGGAGGCTGTAAATAAATATATATGATATTTATTTCATGTAAGATCTAACTCCGGTGTATCAAACATCGAATTATGGCTTAGACTCATCAATAACAATATACATAAAAACAATATGAAAACAAACATGGCGGACAACAATAGAAATATGGCCGACGGATCCTCAGACAAAGGTTTTACTTTTAAACATCAATAAAAGCACAAAATGCAAATATGTATCTTTATAAAAATATACATGGACCTTAAACAAGATATGAATAATAAGATGTAATAATAAGATACCTGTAAATAAATATATATAATATTTATTTCATGTAAGATCTAACTCCGATGTATCAAACATCGAATCATGGCTTAGACTGATTCGAAGTTCGATACATCTATTGGTCAACGCTTACAAATAATTAGCATATCAAAGGGATAGTGAATGTATTACATGCACATGCACAGGTGTAATATGTGAACAGGTTAGATTTGTCAATAGTGTCTTACCTTATACGTTAAAGCTACACGATCTAACTACTAGGCATATTATTACAATTATGTCATGTCCTTACGTAATATTACATTAATATAGTGTCTATGGGGGAATATATAACAGACAATGCATATTAATTTATATAGCCATATACATTATTATGTTATCCTATGACATAGAGACTCTCTAGCTTTAAGCGTACAAGGTCACACGTTAACCAAGTATGTAAAGTACAATGCATTTGTTCCGAAGACAGATCGTGTTTTGTGTTTATCTATGTGTATTGACAAGTCAATACGTGTATTCGACTGGCTTTTACCGTTAAATGTTTTTCCCCGTTGAGCAAGTGTTTTTTTCGACTGGCACAATTTACTGTTGCTTTAAAGCTACAAACGCTATACTTAAACCGATAGTAACTCATGAAGATGAATAGGTCACGGGTGAAGAAGTTTCAATTCGACGAACGTCCAAAAAGTCGGAATCGATGCGTAAATTATTACATTTTATCTAACTTTCGTACAGGTAACATCGATATTATGCGACTTCCAATTATATTTTAAAAAAAAGTTGCCCAGAAGCGGATTTGAACCAGGGACCTTGCAGTTTAATTTGTAACTTGAAGGTATTACCACTACAACGCGGAATGTAGGTATGTAGTAGCATTTCTAAAAATAAATAGTCATTACGTAATAACTATAGCACACAAACGCTCACGAACTTGTCATCGTCGAAATTAAAGTTATGAGAAGAACATCTAGTTAAATTGATATCACATAATATTACACCACGTATGGTTATTCACATTTGCGCGATAAGTGAGTATACTTTTACCGATTTATTTTGAGGGGCTTTCAAATATGTTACGTTGCATCATTATACATGTTATTAAACATAACATGTTCTCACGAAGTCGCCATAACTCTGGTAGGAACTTTACTAGAAGGTCATGTGTTCGACATCATAATGCCACCTGTGTACAGGAACGATGGGTACTGCTCGATGTCTATATGATGTGTTGACTTTGATCGCGTACATTTCGGCATGAGTTGGAGAATATGAAGTATAAATAAAGACACGCCTGCAAAGAAGAACGCGATTTAAATATAATGTCTGTATCTTTAAGATCTTACTCCCCACAGTAAAGAGTCTGTTTTCTTCCATTTCCAGTATTGTGTGATAGGTAAGATTATAAGAATCCATCATGAGTATCCATGTGAGATAGGGAAATCTCACCCGAGGGTCAGAACTGTAACCAGGTACGAGGCTCTGCCGAGTTCCTGGTTGCAGTTCTGATCCCGAGGGTGAGATTTACCTATCTCACATGGATAAACTCATGGTGGATTCTTTTTCTTGCATATCAATGACATTTTGTGCATCGACGGCACCAATAACTAACATTTTAATGTTTTTGTAACACAATGACGTCATGCATCTTTTCACCTCATTGACGTCATTATTGTTGCGCGTGAATTTTATCTCGACCCTAGGGTGAGATGGAAATATCTAGCCCCGGTAAAATGACGGATTTCCTTGTCCGGTATGCAAGAAAACTCTATCTTACATCAGACGCATGACGTCATGTTGATGTCGCCGTATTTTAGCGTTAATCAAATACAGTTATTGAAGTTTCTTATTGTGTTATGCCTGTACCAAGCGCATAATGGGAGACAAATAATCCATCATGAGTGTATCCATGAGAGACAGGGAAATCTCACCCTCAGGCACAGCCTCGTCCCTGGTAACATTTCTGACCCTCGGGTGAGATTTCCCTATCTCACATGGATAATCATGATGGATTTTTATAATCTCAACTGACCACAGGAAAACGACTGACCAATCAAATCAAAATAAGAGAATTGTTCACTGAAGTCTGATTGGATGATAATATAGGGGTGGGGGGGGGGGGGAATTAATAAACAGAACTGCTAGTTGCTCGACGGAAACAGGTCAGTCGAATACGTGTAATGCTGCTGTATACAGGCATACGCAAATCTATACAGCCATAAGTTTGTCGCGGCGCTCTATGTTGCGTCTTTAAAATGCAATAAAAATCTTTAAAGAACCAACCCACCAAACAACGACAAAATTAAACTACAAAACATTTTATCAAAACTCTATCCAGGGGTTAAGGTCATATAATAATGCAGATGTGCCGATTAAAAGTATTAGTTAATTCAAGGTTCTTAATCTCTTAATTCGATGTTCCAGTTTTGGAGTTTGACCTGACGGGTTAAAGCCGTTTATATCGTGTCTATAGAGTTTGGATTAGAAAAGGTGTACATATGCTGTAACATGTAGCTGTTATTGGCGGGATAGCTACTTTAATAATCGAACGGCTAGGGACGAAGGGTATAAAAAGTGATTCAAAATGAATGAAACAAAGTGATTTTAGTATTGAGTGTTTGAAAATGCGTTGGAGTGATGGGGACGAGGGCGGTAATGGTTTATAAGAAAGAAACGCTATTCGTCTCTAATACCAATTCATTGAAGTATCTGTTCTCTTTTACGTTTAAAATAGTATGCTTCATATAATTTGCCATTTACATATTTACATAGCGTCTACCCAACAATGGGTATCTGCGAAGTTTATAACACTTGGTTTATTGTCAGGTAAATATTGTCCTTCTTTCTTGTATTGGTTCCAAGCTGTTTACACATACATATAAAATACAATACTCCCAGTGTTGCCTAGGAAGAGATTGTCTATCAGATCAGATCAATGTGCAATAATATCGCTGTTTGTTAAAGTCGTTCATACGATATCCATTCTCAATATGTTTGCTGTTGTGTTGCTCTTGTTCAAGGTCGTCCATGCTACGTGCAGTTCTCAATGTTTGTTTGAATGACACTATTTACTTGTTGCTACCTGGGTGTGTCAATTTACATGTTATACACTGTGACATTATACCTACTTTCGGAGCAGTTCCAAATAGATGGAACTACCCCTAGATAAAGAGAGATTGATACTTTTTTTATAAAGAAATACCAGTTGAAATATGCACCACAGTTCTTGAGAAGAGTAATATTTTATGCTCCCCATTATCTATATTTTTATTTGCTCTTAACTCGTAATCAGTTCGCACATTATGCTTGTTTCTTAGAAAGGGGAACCGTTTCCCTCTTCTTTACTATCTTAACGAGGGTTACCTTTGTCTACCCATTCTGATGATTATTATTGCCACGTGTATAACGCCTGATCATTATCTTCATGCAGATACGTAGGCATATATTTACTTTCAAATGGGTAAACTATAAATACTACTTATTGATTTTAAATTTTGTCAACTATGTTATCCAATATGTGACAAAAAAATGGATAGTGGGATTAAGAAATTTAAAATATAGATATATAGATATAATTAGTCTCAAATCATTACGTTTGACTTGTATATCCATACATTTATAAATCGTATTAATCTTGTAACATATACGTTACATTTTATAGATCATAATGTATATGTTCTTAAAGTATATTTTTCCTGTTGAACGCATATATGTACATGTGTTTTTCATAACGATATAGGTTGATCCTTTACAAGTAATTTCAATTAAAATGCAGGTGCATGTAATGCGCAGATCTAGACACTCTCTCATTCGAGCTCATGGTCATACTCGTCATGCCCCGTGTGGTTCCGGGGGCCCCGTTTGGTTACGGGGCAAAGAATAGGGCCACTGCAGATCCCGTTGGAGGGGAAGGCAGAGGGATAGAACCCCGCACCCAAATTTATGTTTATTTATCATTTTTGTTCATGCTCATTAAAGGTTTTCATCATGACCCCTGCATTGTTTCGGCTGCCATCTCGCTTATATCACTAGAGCAGTGGCAGAAAATCTATAACGTGGCTTCAGCGTAAATGGAGTGTCTATAATATAATTTGCAGCAACTCTGCAGTTCAGGGTGAGAAGGCTCTAGGCCCGTTCTCCATATTTTATCTCGATTTACATGGAGGATGAGCCTGGCATGTTCATTCCTGTTAGGCGCCATATCACCTTTCATGTGTTGGTGCGCCTTAAAACTCCAATTCAATTCATACTCGTCATGTTCAACCAACGATCAATAAACAACTCTCCAGTTACGAATATCACGTGACATTGCGTTATCGATTTGTATTACGATGAACAAAACAGACACAACCTCGTTCCCATTGTTAGATTTACGTCCGATATTAGGCCGTCAGCATGTTCTTTATCATAAACACCTTTAACATTATTGGGTGGGAAATATACATACGATGAAGGTGAACAATAGTCTTTGATGTGTAACTGTCAATAGACTATTCTTAATGCCGAAGGGTTTATCAAAACGTAAGTTTGCTAATGTTTTATATAATATGTGTTTTCCTGTTATGTTCCCAAGCTATTTATTACGTGTGCATTAAGTGCTTGTAGGACATACATTCCTCCGTGGCTGGGATGATAAAGACGCTGAGGTTATTAAAACCTACTCGCCTCTCACCGTTGCGGGGTAGAATCCCGCTGGGAGCTTGACTTGTAAATGAAAAACGGAAAGGTCGACCGCCATATATAGCCTTACAAGTGCTGAAAATGACGTAAATCGCCATTCGACCAACTAACCAATCCAAATTATGTGGTTGTTCGATACAATTCGGAGTTATTCCTGAGCGAGGTGTTTCTAATTATTTATACTTGTATACACAAAAATATCTAGGCATGAAATTCATATGTTTTACATATGTGATACATATATATTCTACATATATATTTCATATGAAAGTAAAACATATTTTATACATATGAACATAGTTTTTACTAAAAACAATTAAAACTTAAACAGGTTATTGAAACATTTTTTACAATATTTTGCTTTTTTTATAAATACTTATGCACACATATATTCACATGGCCGCGGCGTATTCAATGAAAATAAATGTTCACGATGACAATCGATCCACTACGGAAATAACGATTTAATTGCATTTGGGTATATATATATCCCAGACAAAGTGAGGTAGGTGCATGAACTTTCGTCCTCAGTTTTTTTTATTCATACCGTAGAATGGTTTTCCCTTTAGCTGCAACTGCTGTGGTTGTTCAGAGATATATCCAAAGGTTTTTCTAGTTATGCTTTTTATATATCTTTATAACAACATTTAAATGTATTGTTTGCTAATTTCTGTGGATGTGGACCTTATTGCTAGGATTTTTTTTGCTAGTATATACTTTTATATACACTGTTTTGTCATTTGGGCGTTGAAGAGGATAATAGCGATGTTGTATACACATACAAATTATTTAAGCTAACCTTTAGGCCATATTGCCTATTGCCTTCACATCTATTTAAGTCACGTATTTCATTGACATTTTCAATCTGCTCATATTTCGGTTTATGGTGCAGTGCGGACTTAAGGTGCCACTGCGTTTGATTGCTTTGGTTTCTTTGTCATTTTTACACACGCCCATTTGTAATAATTAACAATAATATACAGAATAAGAACAGACTGTGTTTGGAGTTTTAAATTCCAGAACCACATAATTTGACCTCTATAAATAACTTTACTCTAGCATAAAAAACTACGAGTATTACGGTTCGCGTCTCTGAAAAAATAAGAGACATACAAGATTAACCATTTTAATTGATTCATCATTAACGTATTATCGTCTTTGATTAGGAATACATATTTCAACAGCGTCCTTGATTGAATGGAGACTATGTCTGGCTTGATGTCAGATTTTGACTCTATTTATACTGTGCCAACATGTCTTTGTCCACAACAAAGGACCATTGTTAAATATGTTGTGTACAGTTAGACGGCATTGATAGGCATGGTGTAGTATTACGCGTTTCAAATAATTAAATATATTGGTTTAGTATTTTAGCAATTTAGTCAACGTTCCAATAACGACTTGATATACAGCATTTAGCTTTTAATATTTTGTTAAAATGTTTTGTAAGATTCAAATTTGCATGCGACTTTAGTGTATCAACATCTAAATGACTGCACTATTTGTAAAGGCTTGTTTTATATTAAGTTTGTCTACTATTTCATTATTGTATAGGTATACATGCCTGCATATTGATATGAACATGCTAATTTTAATATTCACATCCATCAAAGTAATAATATAGTGCGTGTTACTTATGTCGTCCCCGTCAGTTTGCAGATGATATAGTTTAAATATGTTTTTTTGTTTACAAATATTTTACCAAGTATGCAAATGGGTCGGATCACAAATCTTTACTACATTAGTTATGGCCCTTCCCAATACAACTTTATTACAAAGAACAGATTATATACTCAGACGATACCCTCTTTGGGCGGACTTGCAAACTATCATTTATAAGTTATACCTTTTATATTTCAGACAATGTCTTCTAAGACTGTCAATCTGGGTTTCCTATCTGAATTGATTTCAAAAGATCTACATCTAGCACGACAGGATGCATCGAACGCACACGTTTGCAGGAATAGATCACTTGTGGATGATTGTATAATGACCACTAAGTTATACTCTGCTGGCATCGAAAACGTTTATTCAGCTGGTAGTGCAGCAGAAGGCACAGCTGTTGAAGACAGCGATATGGATACTATGATGCAAATAAGAGGAATAGAAGTTTTGAATGTTGACAATTTTAGACCTCCAAAAAGCATATATTTCATAGCTGATTCTAGTAAAAGTAAGAAAGGCTACGTTAGATTAGTTCAAAGTAGCTATAATAACAAGACGTACCATGAACAACTACAGACAGATTTGAGCAAATTATTGCAGGAATGTCCAGATGGTAAATTTGTGTCGAGTGAAAAGTTTCGAGAACTCATGTTAAAAGAAGCTGTGCCCAATAAAGACACAGGTTATCCATATGCTGGGATTGAACACGGCCCTTGTGTGACGGTGCAACAAAAACAAATGTATGATGACACTAAAGTTCTTGATTTGGATCATGCTTTTGCTATCGAATGCCACTGGTCAAATGAATCAAAGGAGTGGGCTACGAGGGATAGAAAACATAAATGGCCATCTCCTGAACTGGTCAACAAGATATGCAAGTACACATGCCATGTTGTTGCAGTTGGCGATTCCAGCTCAGCCGCCGCTTCAATAGAATGGAGACAATCGTTTTTGTTATGCGAGAAAGAGTTGATTTGGAATTTCAACGATACACAAATTCAGTGTTATGTCATCTTGAAAAGAATCGTGCAAAAATACATTCAACCAATTGCACCACTGCAGATCAGCTCTTACAACCTGAAAACCTTGATGTTCTGGATTGCTGAAGATGGCGGGTTGGCTCCATGGACCCAACGGAACCTAATGGACTGTGTACGTTCATGCTTGACACGTTTGTCCGAATGCGTAGATAGTCGAAACCTGCCACATTATTTCATCAAAACGAATAATCTGTTCATGAACAGATTTTTAGATTCGTCTCAAAGGAAGACAGCAGTTGAAAAACTCAAAAAAATCATTGATAACTTAGCATATTACACTTTACAGAGTGGACTACCTGCAGAATCAAAACTTAATAACTTGTGGAAAAATTGCGAATATGATTTGCTGAGGTTTCAGGCTGAAAGCGCAAAGTGTATTGAGCCCTCAGAAAAGTCTCTATCCCTCAGTAGAAAGATCGGAATCAATCGAGCAAAATTCAAACTATTTATTAGGCATACATCCAACTTTCAATCCCCAGCTCATTTAGATGTACTTTTATTTTACATAAATCCTACGTTCCTGGATGTGGATGAATCATTTGCATTTTCTGTAAGATGTTATCTACACGTTCGAAAGGGTTTAGAATACTTGCAACAATCAAAATCGGCGACAGATGAAAACGGGAAAGAAAAGTTTGAAAATTACGCTCTGAAAGAGATTAGGGCAGGATCAGAACTTGATATGCTGTCTGGACCTTTGTACCTGGCCACGTATTATTTGTGCGTAAGGGATTTCAAAAAATGCATCTCTGCTGTTAGGGAATGTATAGCAAAATTGCCGAAAAGATTGCTGTACACCGGATTTTGTTCTGACAGTCAAGGTATTGGATCCGAAAATGGTAAACTTGTACAAGTGAATCGGCTTGACGTACAATGTGACGAAATAGAGCGTCTCCAAACTGCTTTTGATGTGTTATTCGCGAAGGAGGATTATTCCATTGTTCCACCGTCGCTCTTGTTCGCGTGTACCATACTTCCAGAGTACGGAGACCACTATGTGGTTATTCATCCATGTGTGTATGCCCAGCATCTGCTACACTATTCGATGTTCATGTGGGAAGGCCAAAATCAGGACACACAGGAAGTACTAAAACAACTTGAATCCTCCGTGGAGCAGATAAGCGATGCTCCTATGAATTTCCAAGCCCAAAACATTCTTGGATTTTCATATCTTCTTGTTGGACTGAATTTGGAGGCTTTAGTAGCTATTATATTATCTTTGCAACAAACGACATCTATGCCAAATGTCAGTAATGCTGCGGCCTGGTTCTTAGCTATTTTTATATATCAATTAATTAGTCCTTCGAGCGAGACTAGGAGTGGGGAAGAAATGGAGAAAATAAATAGATTCAAAAATTAACATTGCAGTCTGAGCACTTGACAAATATGTTGTTCACTACTCCGGCAACACTCGGTACTGTTTCGTGAAGATTCTAACAACTATGGAATAGTTGAACTCAAAGTATTATTGATCTTATCAAATATTAGTAAAGAATATTGTCTACACGTTTTTCATCGAAACTAAGGAATTTCAACTGACAACTTGAACTGCGAAGCGAGGCAAGTGGCTGTATGACGTTTGCAACTAGTGTTTACTCAGATCAGTATGCATATCTGTGCAGTCTGATCGGAGTCAAAACTGTTCTTTAAACAGTCATTAAAGCCTCCTAAAATTTTTAGAGAACAGTATTAACTCGATTGTACGGAGTTCTCCTTCATATAGGTGTATATATTACGCAAACATCATTAGGTCCACTTTTTAATATAGCGGCTCACTTCGAGATGAAATAAAATCTGTTATTCACGATAAAACATCACATCTTCTTTTTATGGTACGCTTTATAATCAAAGTGTACTGCAAGATGCAGAAAAATAATCAAAATCTGACGACGTCATTGGCTTAGTATGATAAAATTGATGTTTTTAATTCCCTATAACTTCTAACCTCTTTAACCAATTTCAATAATCTATGATTCATTTCTGAAAAAAGTAGTTTTTTTGAGAAAAACAATATCAACTGACACTTTTCACTGTAAATGACAACAATTCTGAAATACTTGACCAGTTTTAAAAAACTATTGCTCATTTTCTTAGTTAGACCATTTACAGTCGAATGATATATATTAAACAGTTATTTTCTAAAAAAAAAAAAAAAAATATGTTTTTGATATTGAAAAAAGTTAGACCTGGCAGTGAATAAATATAACTCTTTATTTCACACGTATGAAATACCACTTTTATTTCAGTGCTAAAATCCACTATTTTACTGCTAAGCATATAATAAATATTTAATATCATTTTTCTTCAAATTTAATACCACTTACAAAGTAATTAGTAATAACAAATCGCTTATCAATTAAGATGCTTTATGTGAGAGTCAGTTAGCAACCGAATTATATTTCCGAATTGTTCAATGTGTAGTATCGTACTTGTTTGTGTTTGTTTAACGACACTTGGATCGTTACGTTACCTGTTTACTACGATATATTAAATAACAAGAAACCTAGAATTTCCACGAAAACCAGGTTTTTCGAGCAGACATCATTTTTCTTTTTTTAGAAACAGTGACCTAGAACTTGAATTCAGTGACCCCACCTTTATATATAAGGTACCTATATAGCAAGTTTCTTTCCAATATCTCATTCCCAACTAATGTTATGGAGCAGAAACTGTTTTTTCTGATTTTATTAAAAGTGACCTTGTCCTTTACCCAATGACACCAAATGCAATCCCAAACAACTTCCATTTGATAGAAGCTTCCTATACAGCAAGTTTTATTCTAATATTTCATTCCTTACTTAATTTATTGAGTGGAAACAATTTTCCGATTTTTAGTAACAGTGATATTGACCTTGACCCCAGTGACCCCAAATGCAATCTCAAGCTTCCTTTCCATATAAGCTACCTACCCAGCAAGTTTCATCGCAATATCTTATTTCTAACAAAATTTATTGAGCGGAAACCGTTTCTCTATTTTAAATAACAGTGACCTCGACCTTTACCCCCAGTGACCCCAAATGCTATCCCGAGCTTCCTTTCCACACAAGCTACCTACTCTGCAAGTTGCATTGCAATAACTCATGCCTATCAAAAGTTATTGAGCGAAACTGTTTTTCTATTTTTAGTACCAATGACCTTGACACCAGTGACCTGTGACCACAAAGGATATCCCAAGCTTTCATTTTATATTAGCTATCTACCCTGAATGTTTCATCGCAATAACTCATTCCTAACAAAGGTGATTGAGCGGAAACAGTTTTATTATTTTTAGTAACAGTGACCCCAAATGCTATCCCGAGCTTCCTTCCCATATAACCTATCTACCCTGCAAGTTTAATTGCAATATCTCATTCTTAACAAAAGATATTAAGCAGAAACCGTTTTTATATTTTAATAACTGTGACCTGGACCTTGACCCCAGTGACCTCAAATGCAATCCCAAGCTTCCTTTTCATATAAGCTACCTTAAGTTTCAACGCAATATTTCATCCCTAACAAAAGTTATTGAGCGGAAACTTAGGGTTTGACGTCGTCCGCCCGCCCGCACGCACGATACCCCAATCTAATAACCAGAGTCCTGGTTAAAAACACAAAAATACATCTTGTTTATAAGACGTCGATTAGATTCTCCCAATAACAAGGACTGAAACACAGTCTAATATATTTAACATTTTACATAAATCGCATTATTTTTAAATAACTTATACACATTTGATTGTAACAAATTACTAGTGTAGTTCTAAACGATACAATTCTTTAGAAACATATCTACTAGTAATGGTTTGGTTACGTGACTGGAGTTTTTGTGGTAAACGCTAAGTCCTAAATACATTATTAAGTTTTCTAAACTATGACTTAATTGTGTCGCCTGTTTTGGACAAGTTATTGCATCTCCATATATGACTCTGATATCCTTTGGCAGCTATTTAAGTTACTTCAGAAGTATTTACTGCTGTGAGGAAAAGTTCGGTCTAATTAAATAAGACAAACATGACACAAATAAAACCAATTTTTTTTTAGAATTTGTTATCGTTCTCAAACTTCAAGATGGCTGCGTTATTCGGAAGTGGATTTAGAACATGTCAGAGTTTTAAAATGTTTTCAGTAGGAACGTATATTTAAAACTCTTGCTGCTTGCAACGATGTTCAATCTATTCTGGCAGTAGACAATTTCGAGCCCCTTTCATGTTTGGGTGGATGCTCATGTATACTAACGGAAAAATGAAACGCAACTCGGGAATTTCTGCTATTTATCGTATGTATGATACATTCCTGTCATGACTGCATTAAACCTCTCCTTTCGAATAAAAGACTAAAACAACACATAACAAACCAAACTGACATAGCCCTAATTTTCAAAGAATTTCGTGCTACAAAGTATACCATGATTAAAAACTCTACAACAGCACAGCTTTACCTTTCCTTAACTAGCTCCAATTATTTGTTTACAAAACCCAATACTATTACGTGGAATTGAGTGTGCAGTATATACATTATACATATAGTGGAAATTCTAGACATGCGTTTCGTTTTTTGCTTAGTATATATAAGACCCGACCATTCCTTATTATGCCGTTGTAAACTCCGGTTGTACTGGGTGTAATTGGTGTACATCAGCATGTAAACTCCGGTTGTACTGGGTGTAATTGGTGTACATCAGCATGTAAACTCCGGTTGTACTGGGTGTAATTGGTGTACATCAGCATGTAAACTCCGGTTGTACTGGGTGTAATTGGTGTACATCAGCATGTAAACTCCGGTTGTACTGGGTGTAATTGGTGTACATCAGCATGTAAACTCCGGTTGTACTGGGTGTAATTGATGTACATCAGCATGTGTTTTACTTTAGAGCTAAGTGAACTGAAATACTTGTATATCTGAGAAATTGTTTTACTTATCTGAATGTATAATTGTTAAAAGTAAAATATTACATGAGTAAATCTAGAAATACAAACTAGTAATATGTGTGTTGTTCATTTATTTTCTATCAAATCTCCCATTGGGATGTTTTGGAAGCTTTACATTTTAGTATTGATAATAATAATGATACCTTGCGCTTCGGTAGTTCTGTTTTCAATGTTTTCTAATAGAAAAACGTATCAAAAAAGGAGATATTTGGAAATCGTCGAACATGATAAATACAAAAAATATTGCAGTCTCAGTTTGACTGCGAATGTACACGAAATGTAGTGAAAAGTGCTTGCTACCGTTCACGCACTCTAGCACTGGGTTGAGCAGAACTCAATATTTAAAATGTCAATAGTACAGCAAGTTGATCCATCCCGAAGATGGTATGTATATGACGGTGAACATGGAACCTTCATTCGAACTGTTGGAATAGGTTTTTAACAAAATAAAGAACCTGTAAAATGTAAGTTGAAAAAGCATCAGATATAATGAGTCAAAATGATTGAAGGAGAGACTGATTACGCTATTAAACTAGGTGAAAAACAAGACGGGATATGTTTGATAAAAGGTGAAAATATCTGTAACGAGATAAAGAAAAATCGTTGAAGTCAGGGATATGCACATACACTACCAAAATATTTTAACGTTGATTCACGTTAAATTAACGCGAATTTCAGGTGACATTTTAACGTGATTTTCACTTGCAAGGAACATCAACGTAAATTTAACGTTAAAAAAACAACAAAAATGAAGTAGAGCTCATTTTGGTAGTATACCTAGCCAATATAATGCTAACCATCCACACAGGGCCCTATGGATATATAATTCTCCCAAATAAGATCCTGTGTATAAAGAGACACGTTGTGTTGTCATCTGTATGACATTATCTGTGGAGCACTTTGTTATAGTGGTAGAGCGTTGAACCAAGGGTAGACATATTGTGAATTCGTTCCCGCCATGACAATACGTGTTGTGTCCCTGAGCAAGACAATTTATCTGTATTTGCTCAACACTGGTTCTACCCAGGAAGACATCGAGAGTGATTAAAATAGTTTCAGAAAACTTTCGTTACAATCAGTGCAAACTAAATAAGTTTAAACTAAACTGACACTGTTGAGCTTTTTCTGAAATCAAATCAAGTCCGTATCAAAAATCACCACAAGCGCATTCACGTTAAAGCCTAGCAGATTAATTGTTTTTATGACGCTCCATATACTGATTTGAATTCTAGACAAAGGGAGATAATTCGGATAGAATGTGGTTATAGCAGTTTGTAAGGGTTATAGGGAATTAATTTGAATTCTCTAACTTTAAATGATGTAATTTATGTTCGGCCTTTAGCATTTTTGTATATATTTTGTATAGTAAATTGACATGACGAAGACCTGAATTTGATCCGAGCGAGGTTATGTACAGATTAAATCAATTTAAGCAAACCAGTAGGCCATATTTCCTACTGGCCGTTACAGTTCGGTAACCCTGTCTTAACAACTTTGTTCTTCTTTCTTTGTTGTACAGTGCGGCTCTGCTGTGCAATTGTGTTTGGGTGTTTCTATAGTATCATTTGTTCTCATTTTTACAATTTTGATTTATTTAGTATACACGTTTCCTTCATCATGTTTAGAAGTTCTTTATTTTGATGGTTTGGTTGCACTGGTCGAGATGCGATCAAGTATGTCCATGTGATATACTATCGCCATCATATAGTATTACCCCTAAATCTGACAGTATGTTCGAGGCTCACTGATAAACGACTCAAAAACTATGTAGATATAAAAGGACCACAGTCAACCAAACACTCAATAACACGGGACAGTGGAAATAAAGAATTCCCCTCCGGACTTTATCTTCTAACAAACCAGGCAGCATTAATTAAGAAATAGAACATCGTTTACTGTGAATTATCGTTTAATATATCACGGTTTGGAGTTCAATTGTAAACAATAATTTCACGAGCCCGAAGGTCGAGTGAAATTATTGTTTACAATTGAAAGACAGCAGAAGAAATTACTTGATAATGTTAAATGTTGTAGAGAAACCTGGCGAAATAACGGATGATATCGCAGTGCCCATTTAGCGACTGTTGATATGAAACAAACATATATCAACATATCCAGTAGCGTTGGAAAATGCCTCCGCAAAATAATTGTGAAGTTTATGTCGTATAAACCGCGAACTATTTAAATTTAATCCAAAAAAATCTGTACTTTTTGCAGTATTAGTATTACATCAATACTGACAACTTTGATACATACAATAATTTGTTAAAAATTAAATTATTCAAAAAATATAACACTATTCAATTAAGATAGTATTATATTCATATCCCTTTTCTCGTTAAATCCACAATACGGACAATAGTAGATGGAGGCGATGGCTTATAATGATGATGACGAGGATATAATGATGATATGTTTATATGCTTTGATAGGCTTATGGTCGTTAAATTATGTATTGCTCAATTTGAAGTATCATGATTACATTATATTAAGGCTGAGGTTAATAGCTAACAAGCGTGAATTTACATGTCAAATATTGCCTGTCGTTCTTTTTTATTAAACTTTATTATTACATTTGACTTTTTCACAATTATGTGGTTTCACTTTCTTCCCTGGAACATTCTTTCCGATCATGGAAGTGTATGTTTTACCTTCACATAATAACCTTTTAAGAACAGTAGATTACCACCTTATTTCATCACGGGTTTTCTTTCTATTTGGTAGTTTTAGGAGGAATTTGATGATCTGCACCTTTGTGTGGCGTTGCCTGTCTGTTTTGACTGTTTTCATCACAGGATTTGTTTAAGGTTGGGGAGGGTGATGTGGGTTGAATATCCATCATGTGATTGATGAGAAACACTTTTTGAACTTGTGCTTTTCTGTTCTTATAGTTGAGATGCGTCTGATATGCATTTTTGCCTCATTATACGCTTCATTTCTTATGGCTAGGTATGACATTTCAATAAGTTCTGCTATATATCCGGATTCATTTAATAGTTTACTGTCAATCACAGCATTGTCGGTGAACTGGAGTATATACGTAATGTACATTGAAATTTGTCAGTGTTACGAGTACAATGTAACAAGTTTCTGTCAAATATACGCTAAAACGAACCATTACATAGCTAAGTTTAAAAAACGCAGTATTCTTCAGTTACACTTTAAATCTTAAAATTAGTCATCTGTGTGTGTGTGAGATAAATGTCATCAGTGTTTTCTCATCAATACTCAATGAACTCGCTCAGAAGCAGAAATATAATATTGTGAAAGACGATGGAGGTGCAGTAGGTGCTGTAAACACATTGAATGTTCCACATTGGATGGTCTCTGAACCAGATATGGCCTGAGTTATCTGTTAATTTCGTTATTGCAATAATTCATCAGACGCTGCCAACGAAAGGACTCTTATCTTTGCTATCATGAATTCGTTAAAGATGTTCATAGGACAGTTTGAGTGACACAGTAGAGGAATCAGAAAATATATCCAAGGACAATATTGAGGATTTACTGGTGCTTGACTTACGTTGAATAGACGACTTTCGTGTGACAGAAACTGCTCAATAAATATGTAAATTATATCATAACCAAGTCACTCTTTAAACAGAAAACTCGAACATGTTTTTTCTTACCTCAGTGATGCCCATCTTACAACAGATTCTATAACTTGCGTTCTCTTCTTGCATATATATGTCTCTTATTATATTCGGATTAACGGCGGATCAGGGTATTTCATCAGCCTCATTTGGGAATATATCTCACTAATAATATATTAAATATTAAATAAACACGAGCAATTAAACATTCTGAATTGTATTGAAGTATATGCAAGCAGTTTTAAAGTCAAAATGATATTGTATTAATAAATCTAGGTGATAATTTGGATGCTTGATAAATAATTCATGAGTACCTGTGTTTTATCGGTGAATAAAATACAGTTAGGAGTTCGGATGCGTAGTAATTAAATCACGAGTGCGTTAGCACGAGTGATTTACTTTCTCGTATCCGAACGACTAACTGTATTTTATTCACCGATAAAATACAGGTCCGTATTTATTATTTCGATTTTAACACAACAATTACCCCATTATTTACGCTATTGTTGGGGCACTATATATTATCTCGGAGGTCAAGGTAATCAGGCTGCTATGTTTACAGGCTGTTCCATTGGGCGCCCCCGTATGCAAAGTTCTGCGTTTCAATGCACTAGTTTTCAAGTGACAAACAATTAAGTCTTTGCTTACGTCATATAGCTTGCGCTGTATGACGTCAAACGTTCTCACCTTGTTGAAGATGCTTATTAATGTTATATGTACATGTGCATATGATGGGTTTATTTCGGGTGTGTGCACAGTTCGGGAGAATGGCAATTTTGTTGTAATTAACATTCCATTAAAATTACTGTTCGGTTTGTCTTCGTGACGTATATTTGAATAAGGGATTAAGGGATTTACATATTTAAATATCACCTTTGATCGACACTTTGTTTTCATTGGTCGCGACAACTTTTATTATGCTGACCAGCCTTAAATCCATTAAGCATTGGGAAAGCTTATATTAGCAAGATTTTATAACGGATATTTTGACAATTAAAACATGTTTAACAACATATTTTATTGAACAAATGCGATAACCGGTTTAAAATTAAATGTTATACTTTTACAATACGCAAACCTTTTCAGCCGAAATTAAGGTTCTATTTTATACCCGCCGCCAAACCCGTTTTCGCTTCATGGTGAAGGGGTTGGATGGGGAATAAAAGTTAATACTCGAACCAAGTCATATTTTGAAGGGTGATTTGTTATCTCAGATTTATCAGAAGCTGTCAGTTCGTTATACTTTATATCAATTTAAAACCCGTTATACAGTATCTGACTTAATAACAATTATTAACGAGACATAAAATGTATAAAACAAACCCCAAAATGCATTGAAATTTTATGCAAATGGAAATTGGTAACGAAGAAAGGAAACAATCACATGTGCCAAACCGTAAAATATTTTTTCTTTCATTTGTTTTCCAAAATACAAAAACAGTATGAAAGGAGAAATTTGGAAATCGCGGAATACGACAAATATAACAAATATTGCAGTCTCGGTTTGACCATATCAATATACTGTAGTTTTATAATACAGTGCAGCTATATGCGCATAGGCATGGTCTATCCACCTACATAGTTGCCAACGTAGACGTACTGGAGGCGGTTTGGATATTACCGTATGACCACGTCTTAATGAATAAGTTCTTTGTGGTTTTCTATGCTTTTTATATCTTCATATAAACATTGATATCTTTGTTTACACATGTTTTACTTATTACACTGAACGTTTTATTGGGATGACAGTAGAGTATAAGTTATGTTTGGTGCACCAAGAACCTGTTTTAAACCCACAGTGGCCTCATTTTTTTTGCCTCTGTTGTTCCAAGGCGGTTGTCATTTGTTAACCTTTATATGTGTATGACGTCACATACCTTACCGTTTATTTATCCTTGTAATTGTTGTTTGGTTCCGTTTGTGTTTTTTGGTTGACTGATCATTGAATGCTACATTTCATGTTCGAATTTTATATCTACTTTTAAAATATTACCTACATAATTATATCCACAAGTAGATACAAAAACCGAACAGGAGAAGTAGCATTCAAGGACGACGGTCAACCACAAACACACAAAGAAACAAAGAACAACTATTTATAAAGATGAATAAAAGGCAAGATAAGACATCCCAAACACACAACGGTTAAAAATAGTTCTATCGCCTTGGAACGGTCAATGGCTAAAAAAAGGCCGCCATGTTTACTTTCAGCCATTGAAATTTACCTACAGATTTGCCAACTTAGATGTACTTTTCTTGCATACCGGATAAGGCTATCCACGTTTTACATGGGGGCTGGAAAGTCTAATCTTTATGGGTAAAGATCAAGTCACGCGCGCACTCAACATCCGGATATGCAGGAAAACATGCAAAACGTTAGTAGTTGGCGGTGTCAACGCACAACATGTCTCTGATATTCAAGAAAAGGAATCTATCATGGGTATTCGGTTCAGGTAGGGAATTCCAAAACCTCGGTATAGTGATTTAATCGGAACCTCGGCAGAGCCTCGGTTCCGAGAGCCTCGGTTCCGACAAAACACTTATACCTCGGGTTGGAATTCACAATCATCACCGGATATCCATGAACGATTCTTATAGTGTGACCATGTATTATTACTTGAGCAATATAGTGCAGTTTTATTACACTGTGGTAAAGTTTCAATGAAGATTAATCTCCACTAATTGTCTGTAATTTTCATAATAAAACTGTCACGTTAATCATTAAATTTTAGAATAATTATAGTACATTTCATTTAATAAATGTATCCTTTATCCACAAAATATATACTTCTTTAATGCTTAAAACCACAATTAAATAAATAGTTTTGTAAAATAAAATTTTACCAGATCATCAAGTTTTTCAGACCAACTTTTTTAGTTAAAGGGTCATTTTACGAACTGCGAATTAAGGAAATATTTCACTGTCGAACTTTATATCTATATTCTTTACTTTACTATCATTTACGGGTACTATTTACAGTTAAATCTTAACGGGGCAATATTGACAGGGGGGTGGGGTGGGGGGGGGGGGGGGGGCAAAAACAACAACGACTGATTTGAACACTACTGTCAAGAAATATTATTAAAAGATCCATGCTAGATAGTAGAGTGTCGCCAAGCCTTCTCGGGCAGCTAGTTTGCAAATCCGTCTCAATATAAGTATTTTAGAACATTTGTTCTCGCTTTTCGTTGTCGTTACCAGATGCTGAGGACATTACCATAAAACCCAATTCTGAAAACAGTTTTCATATGACAAACAACATATTGAGATTACCCTGTTCGGCTGTTGGTCATGGTCGAAACTAATTATATAGCATGGAACTGAAATGTTTAGTATGATACCTTGCTTAGTACCGTGATACAAAAACGTGATCAGCATGATGCTAAGCGAGTCAGTTATTATGTTAAATATTTGAGCACCATGCTAAAAAGTTTTAGCATTTTGCCTTATAATTCTTTTTACCCTTATCATGCCTTACGTACACCATAGTTATCTAGTTATTTTTATCAATATCACTTTAAGGGACTGGAGCTGTATTAAAACAAGCTTACCGCCGCTCAAGGTATCATCATGAAACAAAACACATAGGTATAAAAGTCGAACACATATCAATCAAACAATGTAGTCGTGCTTTTGGATATAAAGAACGTTCTTATATCAAAATTGTTTGGCGTTTCCATGGACACAATTCATTTTGTCGAAATGTTCATTTCTACAACTACAACACAATGTATCGTGTAACAACTTAATACACAAATAGTGCGCCGTGTCTATTAGCACAACTACGTTATAGTCATCAGATTCGCCCTTCTTATTACATGAGGACATGTATAGACATATTGTGGTGCTTTTTTATGCTTTCTAATATACTGAGCAAAATTAAAAAGTATACTTTCTTCTTTCCCTTATTATATAGACAGCAACGCAGGAAATACTTAATGATGTTATTTAAGAAATAGAACATCGTTTACTGTGAATTAGCGTTTAATATATCACGATTTGGAGTTGGTGCACCAATAACCCTTTGGGCTCGTGAAATTATTGTTTACAATTGAACGACAAACCCTGATATATTATAGATAATTCACCGTAAACGATGTTCTATTTCTATTCTAATACCCCTAAAATGTGAAAATAACGCACACATCTGAAATCTTTCGCATTGCTTGCTTACTCTCCTAACGTTGCATACGTTATAATGCGCAATGCGCAATGCTTATTCTCCTAACGTTGCAAAAACTACCGTGAGATATCGTTCAATATAGCGAGATATTTTAAACTAGGCTTTACAGTGCGGGTGTATTAGAATGAATAATTAGAAATGTTAGATAGACCACCAGCAATAGTCCACACAAACAATTGTTATGAAAAATTCAGTACACAGGGGAGTTATCTCCCTTTTTCTTAAACCATGCAAGTTTGGTAAAAACACATTAAATCTACTTAAATACTAAAAGTTGTCCAAGGCAATATTCTCTATACGCTGCTTCCGAAAACAATCACACAAAAGCACAACACCGATTGTGCAGGTAGCAGCTTTTGATTATCAACAATCATCAAAATACCTCCATTTAAAGTAGCATAGCATCAATAACAAAAGTATTGCTTGGCAAACAATTAAACTGTTTAATGGAATATTTAGCACTCAGTGAAGTATGCTTACAAATATTATATAATATTTATATATGTATATAACAAACCTGCGGGGTACACATTATAATAATAAACACAAACATATAAAACGTACACATACGTACATACTTATACAAAACATTTAGATATACTGAAGAACGAACATACATTTGTGTTCACAGGGTCACGCTATACATGCCCTCATATATATAATCAAAGTACTGCGTACTGAATGGCGAAAACATTAGTAAGCAAATGGTTTTGAGCTGTTCCTATAGTTAAGATTAAAGATTATATTAACGTTTATGATTGTTAATGGCGAAGTGATTCTTCATCTCTCAAGCCGAGGCGTCCTTGTCCACTAAGCAAGAGGCAGCTGAATCCTCTCCTGAAGTTCATGCTTAAGGTTGTAGGATGTGTGAAGTTATTATTTGAGACAGTTGGTTAAAAGTCTTTTTTTTAATAGTCGTCATGAACTTGTATTTTTAAAAATGTATTTTTTAGCTGTGGCGGCCATTTTGAATTTTCGGCCGAGCTGATTTTTACTAAGGCCCAACTGGACATCAAGTGCAACATTCCTGTAAAGTGTAATGCAAATCCATCAAGTTTTGTCAAAGTTAACGCTGGTGGCCATGATTGTCATCGAATCGAAATGAATTTTGTGTAGGACCAACTACATATCATGCCAGTCATTTTAGTAAAGGTTCCAAAGCAATATTACTTAATTTATGGTTTTTGAGATGTAGTCGCCACACACTTGCATTGTGTAAACTCTATATGTAGCTGTGGAAGCCATCTTTCCGGCCAGTCTGTTTTTATTGCTAGGACCAACGAGACGGCAAGAGCAACATTCTTGTACATTTTCATGGAAATCCATGAAGATGTTTCAGAGGAGTAGTCGCCACAAGTTTTTCCTCTAGAACTCTATATAAACAAAGATGGGCGCTGGCTGCCATGTTTGACATCAAATCGAAATGAATTTTGGTTAGGTATGCCAAATCTTGCATTTCCGGCTGACATGTATCACTAGACATAAAGAGCAACATTCCTGTGAAATTGTATGAAAAATATGTCAAGTAGTTTCAGAGGAGTAGTCGCCACAACAGTGCTCCAAGAAAATTAAAATTGGGAATAGTCCAGGGAAAGTAGATTTCAAAAGTCCACTTGTCTGACTGAAAAGTCACTTGTCCTGATTTTTTTAATCGAAATTGTTACTACCAATGAATATTTGCCCGTACATATATTTTGTCGATATAGAATATTTTGCTTGTTTACTTTGCTTTATTTATAATTAATTAATAATTAATAACACACATATGATTAGAATCAAACAATAAGGTTCTATTTTCCTTTATTTTCCTTTTATTTATCCATTGCATCAAATAACAAAGACAATATTATTTTATTTTACATATTTAGGATCGTGCCGCAAATCACGTACCGGGTCCAGCAAATTAAACCATCCAAAACAGGTGCGCGTTCCCGGTGTTATTTGATGTTTTCCTACTGAGCAGTAGTCTTGATCATCTTCGACGCTTGATTGGAAATACAAACATTATAAGCGTCGCAAAAAACTAGACAATTTGGTCATATACCTATAACCCCTATTCCTATATCAGAACGGATGATAAAACCTAACTATCCTAGAGACACTCAAAAATGACCAGCAAATTGGGAGTATTGTAATGCTTTCAGCCTCTAATATTGCACTGAATGTGGGCACCCCCAGAATGGCAGTGAAGACATTTTACTTTTTGCAAATATACTCTCAGTACAATTGTACCCATAAACATGCAAATTTCAGTCAAAATATCCTAAATGAACATTTTTTATGTTGGAAATTTATTTTTTGGATGTTTTAAGGGGATTTGTTATGATTTGGATAATTTAATCCAACCAGAATCTACCTCACAATCTGACTATATGCCCTAATAGACCCTAATTTTTTTTATAACCAATCAGAAGCCCCAAATCAATAGTGGTATGTGACCTAAATAGACATTCAACCCTTACTAAAGTTTGTTTTTTAAGCCTAAATTGTTTCATACAAAAAAAAAGAGCTTCGGCTGAAGTCAAATTCATGCGATTTTTAAGCGTAAATCCAGAATTTTCAAAATGCCATATCTCGGCAACCATTCGAATATTTTGTTTCAAAAAGAGTGATTTTGAATTGATTTCATCAATAACAAGTGATTTTTAACCAGTTGAAGCAATCTTGAAAATGATATCTACTGAAAAATTAGATTTGTGATTTTCATGGGTCAAAATAGCAGATTTTACAATAAAAATGCCACTGTTTTTGTATATATTCAAAATCTGCCTTCAAATGAATTAATTAACATTATTCAGCAGTTTCTATATGTGAAACCATCAAGAAAATGACAAAAACTAATTCTGAGTCTATGCTCCCCAACTCCATTTTTAGGGCCATGCCATGTTTTACAATATGCACATGATTGCCTGTAACTGTACTATTTAATGTATTTTTATTAGATATTGTTTGTACCATCTTAACAGGTCATTGTCATGCAACCATGCAGCCAATAAGCACTGTTTACAGTACAGATCCATGAAAATTCATTTAATGTAGTGGGTGGGGGTAGAAAAAACTTTAAAAAAACATAGAAAAGGTAATATTTTTGCCAACTAAATAACCTAATTTGTAAAATGTATTAAACCGCATTAAATATTTGCATATGGACAATAATCATAAAGACGCGATGAACTCAGAGTCTTTTTCAAAACAGACAAAAGCGGCTTTTCGACATCTTTGCGGACAGATGTAGATTGTCGCTTTATGACACTTTTTCGCACAAATCCCTCAAAAATGAATAAAACTTACTAGATATACCTTTACTTTTGTCAAACATGTGCATTACAGGCCAAATGTATATACCAGGTGTCAGGTATGGCTAATTTTGTGTTCACAAATCTTAATAAAATAATTTAAATTAACTATTTTGAATCATAAACGAATCATATATTTAAAAATCATGAAACGAGTTATAAGAAAAGTCAAAATACACCATAATTCAACATTTCTCACACTTTCAAATCATTATGTTAGAAAAAAAGTATGTCTACTTTCAGTAATGCAGAATCTAGCTTTAGGTCATATACCACTATTTCATTTCACATAGGCCTCCATTATAGCCTTTTGGCCTACAAACCCTATTTCTATATCAGAACGGATGATAAAACCTAACTTTTTTAAAGAACTATCTTAGAGATACTCAACAATTTCCAGCAAATTGGGAGTATTGTAATGTTGGAAATATATGTTTTGGATCTTTTATGGGGATTTGTTATGATTTGGATAATTTAATCCATTCAGAATCTACCTTATAATCTGACTATATGCCCTAATAAACCCTATACTTTTTTCAATCAATCAGAAGCCCCAAATCAATAGTGGTATGTGACCATTTGTCGGACTGAGATACTGCGTTCCGTAAAATCGGTGTGGTCTTAAAACATTGGGTAACATCCGCGTGGTGCGCTAAAACGATGTATCCGGTCTATGAGTGATAGCATATGACTGAAAACGGTAATACCGTCTTCGCCAAAAAAGGACGAACCTGATGACTATAACGTAATTGTGCAAGCAGATAATTAGAACATAGGCATTTGAAACGTTTTGGTATGTACATGCATACATACACTATATAGACATGCGCACGGACGTACGAACGTACATATGTGCTTAGAGGGTCGCACTGTATATTCTTTCATAATATATACCGATCGCGAACGTAGTTGTGCTAATATTATGTTTAGTGAATCTCACATCATGTAGCGGGATGAACTTCGGGCATATATTTTTTTTGCGGGATGAATATCCGGGGACCAAATTCGGCTAAAAAAATAAAATAAAACAAAGAAAATAAATGAATAAATAAATAAATAAATAAATAAATAAATAAATAAAATAAATAAATAAATAAATAAATAAATAAATAAATGAATAAATTAAAAAATAATAATGAAAAAATCCTCCAAACAAATCTTGGAAAAACCTGAAGTTATCCCTAGAAAAACTAAAAAAGTTCTTAAAAAAATATGATCTCTAAAAAAAGTTAAGGATGTCCCCTTATGGCTTCCGTAGCATGTGCCTGTTTCTCTATATAACATTAATATATAAATCAAAAATGTTGTATTTATATTGAAATAAGTTTAATTTTATAAATGCAGAATCGTCAAACTATTTATTTCTTCAGCGTAATTAGAAATCCGTTCAAAAAAAACTAGAATGACGGACTAAGAGTGATTTCGATTGCTCATCAATGCGCCTTCGGCTCAGGTGAGCTAGCATGTTGGCTAAATCAAGGCAATGTGGTTGCAATGGAGAGTGTTTTAATACATGTATAAAGTTATTTGTTTTATATATTTATTTTTTATCACAAAATATATCAGAAATGACAAGAATTTCTGCTGAATTAACGTTCTTAATAGTAAGCATCATCGCGAAATGTATTTACAACTTTGTGATCCTTTATTTTGGGGAAAGGTAAAAGTACCTATAAAATAAACAAATACCCAAACAAACAGTCATGCTTTCTTTAAGTTTCACGTTTATACATGGTTATTTATTTTAAATAAATTCTAAATATTCGATGAGACATGCAAATCGATATCACTATTAGTAACATATGTGGTCAATATTGTGCTGCAATCTTAACACTTTCTTTATTACAATTCTGCAAACTAAATATCGGTATTTTCTAGGTCTTATGTGGGCATTTCACGATGGTCAATTGTCCGCCAAGACTCCTAGACCCCTTAGTTGTTCCTCTGCTCCTCAGATGCCTCTGCAAACATTGTCACCTGCTGCTACGCCTATGTATTGATTGATGCAGTATGTGTGTTTCATAATTGGAAATGTCACAGTTTGAATTGTGTCAGCGTTCAAGGCGATAACAAGTTACTTTTTAGTAGGGTTATATACGTTTAGAAGGTAAGAAATATAATATATCTAAACAATACTTCCTCTTGTTGTTCCTCTTCTTCTTCTTCTTCTTCTTCTTCTTCGTCTTCTTCTTCTTCTTCTTCTTCTTCTTCTTCTTCTTCTTCTTCTTCTTCTTCTTCTTCTTCTTCTTCTTCTTCTTCTTCTTCTTCTTCTTCTTCTTCTTCTTCTTCTTCTTCTTCTTCTTCTTCTTCTTCCTCTACTTCTTCATTGTCCACCTGTTCCTTTTCTTTTTCTTCTCAATTCTACATGTACTAGTGTTTGTCACTTTTTTAAATATACTTACTAAGGGTTAATCTAAATTTCAACCAGAACATGCCAATCTGTCTATAAAATCTAAACAAGTAACTAAAATATCCGGGCTATAAGAACAGGATATGATGTTCGCTTTGGTTGACAACGATAAAAGAACCTATCCATGATTATATGGCTTAACAGTACATCATAACGCCTAAAGCATGTAAGAGTAAAATGTTTTAAAAGCAAGCATTTCACCACATTTGTTGCTACTGTGTTGTTGCAAGCACAAATGAAGGCATGGTGCTTGTCCGTTACCTGATGAAAAGCAGCCACAGTCAAATATAATGGTGAAATATTCCAAAACTGGCTGATGCTTCTTATAAGATTGTATGAGGAGATTATACCTATCTTTGGCACATGTAAGGATGATTTGATAAAGAGTAACGCGGGAAAGAAAAGCAGACAAAAAGGTGACATACTTCAATACCAGATCATGGAATAACACAAGAATCGAGCATCATAAAACTTTTTTTCCCCATGACAAAAATGGCTGTCGACAGGATATCTGGCAGAAGAAAATATCAAAAACGAATCATTAAAGCTGACCATCCATTTCACTCCTAACAATATTATTTCCAGAAACCTGGAACTGGTCATGGAGATTTATGATATCCTCTTTAGAAATACGTCTTTCTCATTGATCTCGGAATTTGTCAGTTCAGAGAACGGTAATTACGCTGGTTGTGTCTACCTTTTATGAATTCTCGCGCAGAAACAGCGGGAGGTTCCCCCGAGTAGGAATGGCAACCTGGTTAAACTCTATCTCAAAGCTGAGTGATGTCACTAATGCCCTGATGATAATTTTTGAAGCCGACGAAAAGACCGAAGCTGTCCAGTTCACGTAGTACATCCAGTAAGTCCACATTCAGGACAGGGTTTGACGTCAGACCAGCAGCGCTCAGCAAGAGTTCCTAGATCAGCTGCAGAATGATTTATATAAGGACATAGATTGTTAACACCATCCACCACATATGTAATTCAAATGCAATTCTTTAGAGGATTAGAAGCTGACAGTTCTTCACAGACGTGTTCCTGAACACCAGAGGACGTATCGTGCACATATCTTGGTCTTGGTCTGCAGGTATAGCAGGCAGTACCAGCATTATTATTAATATCAAAGTGACATGTCATATTAATGAGCACAACACTGTTTTGTCATCATTTTTTATTATAATAGCAATTACCGGTATTTGAACTAGTTAACTAGGTATCCAATGATATTAAACTTATTATAAATACCCCTGAAAATATGGGTTAAGTCACTTAAATAAAGAGTCTGAGAGGCTTTAAAGCCAATATACAACGAAGAAAATGGGCACCCATTTTTAAAATCCAAATTGGCCACTATAATCACGATAAATGCATCGGGTATAATAGACGCATTAGTTTTCGCCTTCAGTAGATCCCTACGTATCAAAATACGTACAAGGTTGCCCATTTAAAAAAAAGGTGAATGAAACTAAATAATGAATCGGATTGAGAGAAGAATACTTTGTCCTAGAGTTTCTGAGAACAATATATTTCAGAGATTTCCCTGGTTCGCTATGATATTACTTCAAAATATACAGTTACTTTTACATACAAACGAAGTTACATATTGAACATCTGTCAAATACGAAACACGTCTATTGCAATATAGATACATCAGTTGTTATGGTGTTGATACTACTACTACTAATGACATTTGCAAATTGTAATCATATATATTATACTGATAAGGTATATGAATATACTTAATGTCACATAAACCAATTGTCTTGAACATCTGTCGTTTTCTACTAAGTACTGAAAACAATCATTTTAACCGACCGTCTGAGAATAAATTACCAGTTTGTATTTGCATATTTGAATTATACTTAATAAATAGTGGATATTATTGATACTTAACAAGTAGTGAACGAACATTAATATACATCATGATACATTGGGTAGAATATTATGAGATAAGCACACGTAGTCTTGGCCAGCTAGACCGTATCATATGTCTTACTTGCAGATATCCTTCTGGGCAGATTGCGCCCGTGCGATTAGCACAATTTATTCGCGCGTTTATTTCACGCGCATAAAAAAAGAGTATGATAATGGACCTTTGGAAACGGCCGAAAACGACACATACGAAATATTGCAGTCTCGGTTTGATTGAGACTGTTCATGAGCGGTAGTGAAATTTGCTAGCTACCGCTCACGCCCTCTAGGTCCGGGTTGAGCAGAACTCAATATTAATAAAATCAATAGTACTAAATTTTAACCATCCCGAAGTCGACGTTTGCTTGACGTCATGCTGTAAATAAACGTACAACGTCAATTGTTGATGCATCAGTTAAATTTTTTAATGTCACTTGCTGCTTCTCATAAGTTAAAAATAAGAAATTATTATTAAATTAACTTAAAAATATGTTTTTTGAAAGTCTCATTGAATCTCTAAAGATCTCGCCAAAATCGCCCAAAACGTTGGGGGAGATTTCAAACGTTCTGTTTTCCCCAGGCGCCAAAGGTCTACGACACTATTATTGGATCATGAAACACCCTTATCTGCACGAAAACGTCAAAATGAATAGCTATTTGATCAAGTCTGATGGGTAAAGAGGTCATGATAACAGGCTTACCTCTAGTAGGGTATGAATGTCTTCTAGAATTATGTTTGACTGCCCCCACCACAGAATGTTGAGGAGGCAAATAGCATTAGTCATGTCCATTGTCTGTGTGTTTGTCCGTCCGTCGATGTGTCCGTCCGTCCGTCCATCCACCCGTCCTTCCGTCTCAACAGGTGTGTGTGTGTTTATCTCCTCCCACAGTTCCCAAACCATTTATTCGAAACTTGTCACTGATGACAAGAAATGCATTTCAATTTCCACGTGATATGTTGGAAAAACAGGTCGTTCCTTAAAAGTTCGATTCCGTAATCATAAATATAATGCAGGCAATCCTAAAAAGTTAAAGAATTACCAACACTTTTGTCAGGCAGGTCATAGTCACTGTGCAACCTGCCTGTTGAATATATAATTTATGATAATGATGCAACCACAAATTTTAAAATAAAAGCTAGACATATAGCAGAACTAAAGTAGATGAAAAACTTGCAGACACCATTTCCACTGGGCCTTAAAGGCAAAACACCAGCCTATAATAAATAAACCCTAATTATTCTTGCTTTTCTCATGCATTTTGGCAAGTGTGATGATTTTCATTGAAAATTGGAGATTGGTATGTACTGTTATATTATGAGGCCCCGACGAACAATTTTAAACACGAGCTTTTAATTACCTCTTAATTGTGTATGCATTTCATGTAATACTTTTTTGTTATAATGAAATTAATTTAACTAGCAGATTTTTTTTAAATCTGAAAGATTTAAATGTTTCTATTCGAAAAACAAATGAACACATTTTGCAATTATAAAAAAAACATTGCACATTGTAGTCTTACATAAAATTATGTCAGGGCCTCAAACAATATTTTGCACAGTAAAGGATTAACATGTTTGTTATCGTCTCTAGCCGTAAAATGTCCATGATCTTTACATCTCGGTGTCACGTCTTTAATGATAATATATATTTATCAACAAGGAAATAT
The DNA here is from genome assembly GCA_037043455.1 of Cyrtodaria siliqua. Taxonomy (NCBI): domain Eukaryota; kingdom Metazoa; phylum Mollusca; class Bivalvia; order Adapedonta; family Hiatellidae; genus Cyrtodaria; species Cyrtodaria siliqua. The sequence goes on along the minus strand of JAWPHD010002833.1, from coordinate 56,037 downwards.
TTCAAAGGAACCTTATATTGACATTTGTGCTATATTTTCCATTCGAAAGCGTAAATTTATGTCTCATGGTTGTAGAGGTAATGGTAACATCAAACAGAAATTAGGTATTACTATGTCAGTCGCAGATTTACATACCATTTTGAAACAATCTGGAAAGCACTCGATGCTTTCTCGTCTCACCAATCTATCCATTTATTCATTTAAGCTGGTTGACGAGGAAACAGACAAAAGTTTCATTCGAACAGATCCTTTGTAAAACACTGCTTCCATAATTCAAAATTATACGCAGCATGTTCTCCGACCCCATATTAAGGAGTCTGATCACGTCAGGCATTTTCTAAAAAATCTTTATCTTCACAAGGGAATTGATTTTATTGATATACCAAGTATGTTTTGAGATAATCGTGTTGTTCATTCTATTTCTAAATATTAAAAGAATTCCGAAAATCCTGTAATTTGTTGTAAGTACAAAAAAACAATTAGAAATTTTCAACTACAACAAAATAGTGTCTGACCTTGATATAGTAAACAACACTCCTAAGGAATGCGAGTGTAGAACATCTACATTTTGCAAGGATCCGGCCGGTCATGACATTACTGGTAATTTTGATATTATATATATACGTATTAGGCATTTGTTTTCTAAAGGTCCGAAATATAGATTGCCTTCTGTGATTGATTGTAATGCATGCCTTTTTACTATATGAATTAAATAAAGTTGTCTCCTCAGATTTTAACAAGTTTATTTTAAATAAATTATGCATGATAAGAAGCAGCTTTTCACAATCCAGTCTTTTTCTTCACCACTGTACATACTTATTTTTTTAACGTGTCGAGCGAGGTACTTTTCAAATGTTCGTTTTTTCGGCCGTGAATTGTGTCAAATTCTGCAAGACAATGTTGCTTATATCAATGGTAAATCAATCGCATATGAATTGCCGGTGCAATTAAATTGCCCTGCATCATATTCAGTTATGAGGACTGTTATCCAATTATTGTGAATCTCCGCAAAGTGTCTTGTGTCAATCTGGTGTTTAGGCATGGCGCTGGATATTTTCTTTCATAAAGCACTGATGTAGCTTGATATATCATGTTATCACAGTCAGTTGTTAGGAATTTTAACTCTAATCCATTCTCATGTCTCTGAAACCCATTTCTGCCCACCTTTGTTCATCTACAATATTACCCCGGATGTCATATATTTCATCTGTCCATGTGTGAAACCGATGCTTGGAGCAAAGTGTATTTCCTGACTACAGAAATATAATTTTCTTTTAGTTTTTGCGATTTTTCACCACAGTGTAAGTGCACTGTGTTGCTGGTTGAAATGGGTCTTCCCCATCCCGGAGTACAGAATAGTATTGTTCATGCCGCCGGACTGCACTACGACTTACTTTAAAGCCTATTTCTCCATTAATTAATAGTACTCGCAGTCTTTTCATATCGGTAACATTTTCATTTTAATTATTTGATTAACTTTTGATGCACTTTTGTGCATGCCGTGACAATAATGGAGCTGGTATATTGGCACCCAACATCATTATATTCACACTGGTTGTTGCAACTAGGGTTTGCGTCATGGCTTTGTTTAATCCCACTTTGCTGTCCCGGTTTTGAACCACCTCTTTCCGGTGTCTGCTCCCTCAAACAGCTTAAACATAGCCGAACGGTATTTGCAACAGCTGCAAATGCAACAAGTACATACTCACGTCCAAGCAAATCCCATTCATTAGTCTTGTAATGCTTCAGTTTCCCCCTACACTTGGAACTCCACGATATGTGCTTTTTTTACTTTCTTTGTAATTGTTGCATATTGAACCAATGTGAATGTGTATCCTTCGTTTCAGACTCTAGCCGAGGTTGAGCTAATTAAGACCGCAGCATGGGAGATCAACTACACAAGATGTTATGTGCAGCAGCTTTGCTACTAATTTTAAACATGTTGTATTTTATATGTCATAAAGCACTAGTTTCGCAAGAGCCTCGACCGATTGCCGCAGAAAATAATTATTTAAATCGTAAACTGAACGTTCACTCAAGGCCGCATGATTTACCAAGCATCATTACAGAGTCAATGCATAAAAGTATGTTTTCCAATAATAGGTTGGTTGATTTACCAAAGATTTCTGCAAAATCAATGCATACAATTAAGTTTTCCAGTAATATGACTGCAAAATCAATTCATAAAATTATGTTTTACAATAAACCTACATGGATAAATTTAGAATATGGAAACAATTTATTGCGGTCTGATTGTTCCTACGGAAACTGTGAACTTGTTAGAAAATCGAATACAACTTCGGATTGTTCTGCAATAGTGTTTAGTACGGTAGGATACTTACCTAGTTATCCTCCGATTTCTCCTCTAAAGCGACCTAGAAACCAAGTGTGGATATTTTTCGGAATGGAATCTCCGGCTAACCATCATGCGCAATGGTACCAAAATCCAAGCTGGAGAAACACAATGAATTGGTCCATGAATTACAGACTGGATTCTGATATATTTCGACCCGTACAGCTTCTGGAAACGAGACCTTTTCCAAGAAAACAAAACTACAGTCAAATATTCCGAGAAAAAAGCAAATTCGCGGCATGGGTCGTCAGCAATTGTAATACGCAAAGTAAACGTAATGCATATGTCGAACGGCTGACAGAATTAGGAATTCAAGTCGATATTTTTGGTGGCTGCTCGCGAAACAAAACGCGTGTGGACGAGAATGAAATAACAAATATAATTGATAAACAGTACAAATTCTATCTAGGGTTTGAGAATAGTTTGTGTAAGGATTATGTTACAGAAAAGTTTTTCAAATATTTCGGATTAAACACGATTGTAGTTGTTAGAGGTGGGGCGGATTATGACGGATTGCTTCCAAATGATTCTTTTGTAAATACCGCAAGGTTTCATTCCATTGAACGACTGGCAGAGTATATGTTATTAGTAGGTTCAAATGAAACTCTGTATACAAACTATTTAAGTAACAAAGACAGATACAAACCGAACAGGGTAGCCGCTCATTCGTACAGTTTTTGCAGCATATGTGACAAATTGAACAACCTAGACGATAATAGGAAGGCGTATGAAGACATCGCCGTCTACATACACAAGGGCATGTGTTATCCACCTACAGATTTGCCAACGCGAACATAGACGTACTGGGTTTGGTTTGGATGTTATTGTGTTACCATGTCTTATTATTTGACCAATACATTGCATTTTGATAATACTGTGTACATATATACATAAGGGTATATGCTATCAACTTACATATTTGTCAACTTTCGATGTACTGGATGCAGTTTGGATGTTATTGACTCACCATGTATTAATATTTGACCACTCCATTGCACTTTTATAATACTGTGTACATACATACATAGGGGTATGTGCTATCAACCTACCTAAAGCCCATTGGGACGGTGGCGTTTGATGGTTGTCTATGATATTTCTTGTCGTGCCCTTAATGGTTTATTCTCTTGTTGCTCTGGCTTCTGCCAAGTCATTGAGCACCTTCATTGTGGCTTTCTAGGCTATTGTTTTTTTGTATTATATTTACACGAGCATATTTGTGTTTTACTTATATTGCCTATTGATTCTGCCTTGTTGGTTGGAGATTAGATCATGGCGGGGATTCTTTATTTACAATGTAATGTTTTAATGGGATGACAGTAGGGTAAGTGTGAGGTTTGGTGCACCCTAGAACCGGTTTAATCCCCCAGTGGCCTACTTTGCCACTGACCGTTCCAAGGCGGTAGCCCTATTGTTTACCCTTTTTTGTTTGTGATGTCGTTTGCTTTTATTAGTACTTTTGCCTTCTTGTTTGTCTTTTTGCGTGTTTGTTTCTGTGTTTTGTGGTTGACTGTCCTCCTTAAATGCTACTTTCTCTGTCCGATCTTTTTATATTTCTTTACGTATTTGTCAACTTTAGACGTACTCGGTGCGGGTTGGATGTTACTGTATGACCATGTCGTAATGAGTACTTGCTTTGTGGGTTTTCTAGATTTTAGTACTTTTATATTGATATGGTCATCATTGTTTTATACTTATATGGCCTATTAGAGCTGTCTATTTTGTTTGAGGCTATAGCCATTCTATAATTGTCCTCCCGACCCGAACATAACGACCAGTTTAGACAAACTATACAAATAAATACAATATCCGGGCTATACGAACAGGATACGATGTACACTTTGGCTGACAACGATAAAAGAAGCTATCCATGAGTATACGGCATACAGTGTATCATATGAAATAGTCAGGTATGTATCAAATGTGATAACGGCCATATTGCTAAAAATAATAACCCCTGCACATTCAGAGGTTTTTCTAATTATGTTTTTTATATATCTTTACAACAACATTTAAGTGTATTGTTTGTAATTTCTGTGGATATGTGTTTTATTGCTTAAGGATTTCCTTTTGATGGATGTACTCGTATTTACACTGATTGTTCAATTTGGGCGTTGAAGACTGATTAATAGCGAGGTTGTGTACACACAAAATCGATTTAAGCTAACGTGTAGGTCTTATTGCCTACTGACCGTTACAAGTCGGTAACTCTGTCTTCACCACTCTTTGTTGTCCGTATTGCCATTTTCATTGACATTTTATATATGCTTATATTTCGGTTTATGGTGCAGTGCGGACCTACGGTGCCATTGCGTATGATTGCTGTGGTTTCTATTGGGCCATTTTTCTCATCATTGAATGTATTTAAAGAAACACATGAAAAAGGCGTATTGGTCAAATGCTGAATTTGAAAGCTGTAAGTGTGGAAGTTGAGACATTGTAAAAAGAGGATCTTACATGAGTACTCACTCATTATTTAATTTATTAAATGAGTTGGCAAAATGATATGATGCGAGGCTCTTGCCGAGCATTATAATATCATCATTTTTGCTAACGAGTTTAATAAATTCAATAATGAATGAGAACGAATGTTAGATTACATTTATTAAATAACTTATAAAGTCACATTACGTCAGAAAACGTACAGTAACGTGACGTCAATGACGTCATTAACGTTATGTTATACCTCTAGAGGTATATCGAAAATATTGAATGGTGTTATTATACTCTCACACCTCATGTTATGTGATAAACTTAGTTATGCCACATGGAAACAAAAACAGTGATTATTCAAACGACACGGATGCAGCTGCACTGGTTCTACATTTTTATAAGATAATACATACATAATTGGTAGCAGCATATCTAAAAAACAGTTAAAGAGTATTTATGAAGCTTGATAAATGCATGCACAAATGGACTATATGAGGACAATAGATACATATCATTCTTATATTAATATATTTGCCATTTCAATTAAAATTATATACAGAATTGTTAGCAGCATACCTAGAATACAGTTAAATAAATAGGTATGAAGCTTGATAAAAACACGCATATAGTGGCTACATGAGACCTGCATATACATATCAATTATATTACTACATTTTGCCATGTCTACTGAAAGAATATATACAGAAATGTCAGCAGCATACCTAGAAATAAATATGACGCTTGGTATATAAAGAGAGATACAAACGAACAGGGTAACCGCTCATTCGTACAGGTTTTGTAGCATATGTACTAGACGATATGAAGAGTATGGGGACATAATTCCTATACACTACTCAACGTTTATAATCGGTCACTTTACAAAGAATTATACAGCGTTTAATTCATATATTCATTTGAAATTTTAACTGGCGTCGTTTAACAAATATCGTTAGCGATTTATAAAACTTAATCTGCCTTGATTGGACTAAAACCTTGTTGATAAATTTAAAAAAATATTGGTATGTAATTCGGTGGTTTTCAGATTTCGCGTTATTTTCAAAAAACCTGGGTGACCGAATATAAAAGTTGAGTAGTGCATACACAAGGATATGTGTTATCCACCTATATATTTGCCAACTTAGATGTACTTGGTCCGTTTAGGATGTCATTGTGGGACCATGTTTCAAATTTATTATTTGACCAATAAATTGCAATTGTATAATACTATGTACATCTATACATAAGAGAATATGCTATCAACTTACATATTTGTCAACTTTAGACGTACTGGGTGCGGTTTGGATGTTAGTGTTATTATGTCGCCATTTCTTATAATTGTTCCTATATATTTCAGTTGTAGTATACATGTACTGATGTAAAGTTTCAATGACGAGTAATCTCCATTGATTTTCTGTCTGTTTTAAATAAATAATAAAACTGTCACTTTTTGTCATTCAGTTCGGCAGTAGTATATTTTATTTAATAAGTGTATACTTAAAGACTAAACAAGTACTTTTTAAATCCTCAAAACCACATAGTACTATATGTTACTATGTATGTACGATAGTACGTTTAAAGAAAATAAATTAAATTTAGAGTAATTGGTCTTTTGACCCTAGCCCAGAGTTCCTCAGGTAACCGTGTAGCAAACTATACTATGTAATACAATCATCATTACATTTAATTTGAGAAAAAATAACATCTAAGGTTGAAATTATAACAAATCGTTTGCTATGTTATATATATTTACTAAACGAAATTTTAGTGTATTTGATATTTTGACGCCCCTTCTCCCGTGTCCCAAGGGTGATGTAGGAGGAAAAAGTATACAGTGTAATCCCATCATCTTAACGTTTCATTTAAGACGTAATTTGAAAATAAATAAAATAAAATCACCAAGCCCCACACCACCCCGCAAATTCCTGGGCAGACGTCAGAATGTGAAATAATAAAATCATGTTTTATGTTGTTTATCTTTCACAAAAAAGTATATACATATATACCAAGTACAATGTACAGAAATACGGAATTATGACGATGAAATTGAATTTTTAATTTATTTGACCTTTTAACGCCCACGCCCTCCCCTTCACCGACCCCACCCCCACCACAAGGGCATCTGGTGCGGAGTCAAAACTTATATTGCTCTTGCCCGCCATTATGTGGGAAAGTCATACTTTAAGTTTGGTTGAATTCCGTTCAGAGGTTAAGGAGCAGGAGGAGGAAAGATGTAACGGACGAACAGACGGACGGAAACACTGATGGACAGACGGACGGAAACACTGATGGACAGACGAACAAACGGAGGCGTTAACAATATCCCCTAATATCTTATACAGAAAGCGTGGAGATATTAACAATGTTAATAGGAGGAAAGACATGTGACATCACAAACACAAACGGGTTTACAATAGGGCTACCGCCTTGAAACTGTCAGTGGTAAAAGGGTCGCTGGGGCTTTTAACCCAGGTTCTAATGTGCACCAAACCTCACTCTTACGCTATTATTATCTCAATAAAACGGGACAGTGTTAATAAAGAAATCCCTGCCAGTTTATATTCTCTAACGAACAAGGCAGCATTAATAAGCAATATAAGTATAGCGCATCAATGATCATTTAAATATGAATGAATAATAAAAGCCTCGAAAGCCACAACGCAAATACTCATTGACTTAGCAGAAACCCGAACAAAAATCTTTATTAACTTCTTAAAAAAAAGGTTATCAGCAGAGGTTATGACCCTATCATTTTGCAACGCACTGCATGATTAGTGGTTTTGTGGTTAACCATTTACAGTTCGCCAGTATGCTTTCCGTTTTGATTGAGCGATGACAGAATGTTGACCCTATGATGTCGTCTACCTAAATCCTTAAAGGACGGTAGCGTCTGATGTTTGTCTTCAACCTTGTCTTGTCGTAACCTTAATGGTTTGTTCTCTTGTGGTATTCCTTCTTCCAAGTCATTGTGGGTTTATTGGCATTTGTTTTTATATTATATCATGTATATATACATGATCATTTATGTGTCAAACTTATACAATAGGTGTTCAACTTATAACTTATAACGTAATAGTTTTGTTTAAGATGTTATTTTTCAGCGGAAATAATTATCAAAAAAATGCATGATTTAAGTGCACAATTATTTTCTAATTCTAACTAATTTTCTATATGTTCTATTGCCGTAGAGTTTTACATAAAACCAAACAATTCCACTAAATTCATAGCATAATTGTTTATAACTATGTTTGCAATTTAATCATGATCGTATGTTTTAAATATAAGGTTGAATTAAAAGTTAACATTTTATCGCAATATTAAGAAATTAAAAAATTGATAGAACAGTTTGCTCGTATGTTAGCGATGATTTTATAAATTACCCAAAATAAGCATTTTATTCATAGTTTGTAAAACAAAAAATGAATAGTTATATTTGCTGTATTATCATATACCATATAAAGATATCTTTGGTCAAAATTTAAGTTATTTTTTTCATCATTGTATGCATGTCGCAAGATGACCGTAGTGGTTGGGACAAACTTAGGAAATAATCAATGTCGGTGACAGCATATACCCTAGTTTAAAGCAAATTTTAAAATATATTAAATATATATACAATTATCAATAAAAACAAGGGATACACAGATGAAATATGAAAAAGACTGTTCTCATGAACGTTTAAGACGTTCGTAGTATTATCACAAATACTGAATGTGTCGAACGACTATATATGACACTTAAGTGTTGTTGCAGTTACAACAATGTTGATGATCACAAACATTACACAGAATGATGCGCGAGAACTCATGAATATGATGCGCGACTCGGTGATTTTCACCATAAGCCTTTATAAGGGTTTATGACGCGTTGAATATGATGACGCGATGAATCAGATGACGCGATGAATAACCTCAACCGAGGTTGTGGGGTGACGTTCCTCCAGTGAGGTCTGATGACGTGCCCACCACGTGTGCGTGGATTGTTGCTCCTATGAGAACCTGACCATGTTGTCCACCGCTCGTTACGTTATGCGTTGATTCCCGTTGAATCACCTAGAGGGCATACACACCCTAAAGGCTTAGCTCCACTCCGTGAGGCTTAGGCACAAATTGCCTGTGAATTTCACCCTTTCAAACGACGGCTCCAACCAAAACAACTTTCAACATTCCTGGCAATGACTGGAAAACAATGCACTTTATAATCCAAACGTTCCTCCCAAATCATCATTTCCCACGTTCATTCCGTGAGACACGTGGTTTCATATCTACACGAAAGGACCCTTACACAATTTTGCCCTTTAGAGGGATAGATTGTACAATACCTATACGTTTACATGCATTAACGCACATATAAACTTATTGAACGGTACTGCCGTATTCACTCTATCGGCGCTATAAATGCTCGCTTTTCCGTGTACATGTATATTTCACCCGATGAATTTGTTTCAACTGAACAATGGATTAGCTTATGACTGACAGATGTCACCAAGTGCTTAAAAGAGCTATGTACGACCAACACGCTCTACTCGAGATTATTTTGTGACAATATCTCTCCACTTTTAAAATTCAACAAAATGATAATTAATATTTACATGTTAATAAACTATATATTCTTCCTAGTAAAATAGCGACAAAACGTACCAGTTGATCGCTCAGGTGCCAAGACAATGTCGCATTATAAGCAACAGTAAAATTTGAACAATATTCTACACTGTCGTAGCATACACTACTATTGTACAATACCCTGCCACACTCTATTATACTATTTTACCCTGCTATTATGTGTGGCGACTTAAATAGTCTGCCCCAATATTGTGCTTTCCACGGTCTATTACCCCGACTCTACTGTTACCAAAAACAACACTTCCTGCAACTACAAGAACTCGAACTTTACACATTGCATCCATCGCCTTACCAGTGTACTGTTTGCGAAATGGAGTAGGGTCTCCGTTTCATTAATTGGCTCTGCTAAGTGTACTTAAAGCTACACTGCATTACATCTGTTGGTCTCGACTTATCGGACTGAACAGTACTACACTCAGAGTGTAAACGACCTACCTTTCGCTTCTCTACTACACTAAGCATGCCCGATATGTCTACATCGGCTTCTGTCTCCTTACCTACACTAGTGGGAAAATACATGGGACTAGTGTCCTCACTACTGCAACATTAACTACAGTTAACAACCATTGTTGCACATTATCGGTTCTACTAATATACTCTTTTAGCATATTCTCATGAAAGGTCTTCAACTTTCCATTCATCTCGATTCTATAATCCATAGTGTTCATTATCCCGCTAACGTAAAATGGCCCTTTCCATTGTAATAACAGCTTGTTATTGTTGGTCGGGAGTAAAATAACACCTGGTCATCTATCTTAAATCTCCTAGCTCTAGCTTTCTGGTCATAGTAGCGTTTGTACTTGGTACTTGCCTTAACTAACTGACTTTGAGCTATCTTACATGTCTCCTCTAGTTTCTCCTTAAGATCTAATATATACTGCTATGTAGCTTAACATCATCATTATATACTTCACCTGCCCACATCTATCTAAGAATCCTCAAGGGACCTCTGACTGATCTACCGTACAATAACTCAAACGGAGAAAATCATAAACTCTCTTGTGGAACCTCTCTAAATGCAAACAGCAAAGCATTGAGATACTTGTCCCAATATTTGGTTCTCTCTGTACACATACGCCGTAACATTTGCTTTAATGTGCCGTTAAACCTCTCGACTAACCCGTTACACATAGGGCGATACGGTGTTGTCGTGATTTGACGCAAAGACAATAACCTGCTAACTTCAGCCATAAGCTCTGACGTAAACTGCGACTCACAATCAGTCAGCATTTCTTCTAGCACACCTAGCCTACTGAAAATATCGACTAATGACTCCGCTACTCTCTCAGTTTCAACTGATGGCAATGCTACTGTCTTCGGATACCTGCATAGTCTACCATGGTTAGAATATACCTATTTTACTGTCATTTGGCATACATCGCAGGACCTACAATACCTAGTTACATCTCCACTAACGCCTGGTCAATAAAACTCTGCCAATACTCTATCTGACGTTTTCTTTACACCTACATGACCTCCCATAATCGACTCATGAGCTACCTTAAGCACTGTCGTTTTATACTGGGTAGATAGCGCTAATTGGTGAAACTGTCTACCACCACTATCTGCAAATTATCTGTACAATAAACTATTCCTATGTACAAAGTTAGATCTACCGGACCCTTTACACTTCGTAACTAAACCATTCTTGGCCTTCACTCTACAAGGATCTAATGACTCGTTTTGAGTTTGTGCTTTTATAAACTCTGCTCTAGAAATATCAACTACGGCTGCGCTTCAGTCTCTACTACATTTCTTATTCTACTCCGAAAATCGGACACTACCTGAAATAGTAAACCTTCTGTGTTCCATATCGTTAAATCGTACATCGGGTCGTCCATACATAGTGCCTCTGTATTCCCTTTAAAGAATACAAGAATCTTTCATGGGTATCCGGTGAAGATGGGGAATTCCAACCCGAGGTAGACGTGTATTTTACCGGAAAGGAGGGTTGGAATTCCCTATCTGAACCGAATACCCATGATAGATTCTGTTTCTTGCATATCGGAGACAGGTTGTGCATTGATGCCGCCATCTACTAATGCTTTGCATGTTTTCCGGCATACCGGATGTTCGTGCACGTGAATTTTATCTCGACCCTAGGGTGAGATGTAAATATATAGCCCCGGTAAAAATAATATCCTTGTCCGGTATGCAAGAAAGGTGTATCTACATCTATCCTCGCCATTGGCACATACTCTACCGACTTATTAAACAACATAAACTATGACTGTTTACCTACCAACTGGTCATCAACTAAACTACGCTTAATTGTGGGAAGATTTGCATACGGAAATAGACATGTTTCGATCTTCACCATTACGCCATCCGATTTAACACAACAGCTACTTCTCTCGGACTATTACCACTTCTGCCTCTACCTATACCTCGGTTTTGACCACCTCTACCTCTACCGAAACTCCATGGATTGTTAAATTATTGGTTCTGAATACCTACAGTGTTCTCTACTATTGCCACTCCAATTGTCTACTACAGCAGATACTTTACCGCTTTCCTGCACTCGTGATTCCCATTACAGTGACGACAACGAATAAAAGGTCTACCTAGGTTGTTACCACTATTGCTTCCTATAGCACCCATCGAATTACCTCCGCCTCTATGATTACCACTCTGTACTTTCTGCTTAGTACTATTATCGCCCCCTTGCCTATCTCTAAACGTTTTGTCTTTCGACACTACATTATGAGCTCCACCTCTAGCCTCGGCAAACTGATCTGCTTGTGTTGCCATTTCTCCTACAGTAGATAATTTCCTTTCTTTTAGAAATAAGATCAGATCTCTACTACAGACATTGAAAAGCTGGTCCCGCAACAAGAACACTATGAGGTCTTGATAAGTCTGCGCTACCTTCCCTAACTCTAACCACCTATCTAAGTAATTTCTAGACCTACTAATGAACTGAATAAATGACTCACCTTTCTCAGGCAAACAAGCGCTTAACCGCTTTCAAAACCCTTTTTCCGTTAACTCAAATCTTTTTAGAAGAGCATCCTTTAACTTATCATAGTCAAGAGAATCTAAACTAGGTAATCTAGAAAATACACCTAAGGCCTTGCCCCTCAATAATGCTTAGTCCATTCCTGTAACTCTGCATATCGTTCAAACCGTGACAAGTAACTGTCCATGTTATCATTGTCAGCATCAAAGTATGGTAACTACGGGCCTTTTAACTTCGAAGAATAACTATCTTTACCTACAGTTTTACTGTCCACACTATCTTTCTTAGCTGTTAACAACTCTACAGCAAACCTATGATCTAACTCTGCTTTCTTCATATCCATCTCCATCTTAGCCTTAGCTAATTTAACATCAGTTTCGAACCTCTCCTGTTCTAACTGCCTTGCTAATTGTATCTGCTCTTTATCTGACTCTTGCTTCTCCCATGCTAATCTGCTTTCTAATTCTAGCTTCTCTTTATCCGACTCTTGCTTCTCCGTTGCTATCTACTTTCTAATTCTAGCGTCTCTTTAGCTAATGTACTTTCTAATTCTAACCTATCAGCATCTCTTTACTTAAGACTAAATTTCCTTTTTCTAGCCTGTTCGTCTTTAACAAAGGTCCTAAGCTCCTCTCCATCATAACATAACTCCTTACCCATCTGCGTAAGTTCCCTTATGGATGTCATGGTTATAGACATTGTGCAATAATAACTACAATACACGCGTCACTAATGGTTGTACTCTACTATTCTACTAACGGTAAGTCAATGTGTCCTCAGTAAATACCTGGGCATCATCATAGGACAAGTTGCATACACATTTGTACTAGCGCTAACTACTTACGGTTAAGTTCTACAAAACATATGCACTACATTAAACATCTATATTTGATATTGGACATAAACCTTTAACAATCATAGAAATGTGTATAGCATGTACATGGATATTTACCTCTCCCTTAAATATAATTATACTCGAGTGTCATAAAATGAGTAGAAGGTTTTGTTCGCCAATCTCACTGGATACCACTATTATAATCAAGGGAGGTAAAAACAAACACCCAATTTATGGAGCAAAACGTACCTCAGTCCCAATCGTGTAGACCAATGTGACCTCGTGCCAAGGAAAGAACGTACAAAACAACAGTTTGGACTCACCCTACCATCGTCATTTCTTGACTTGTCTTGCACATGTTCTTCCAAGTTGCCTTGATCGTCTCCAGTCGCCTTGATGGGTCAGAGTTTGGTACACATATCTAAATTAATAAGATAGAGATTTAGTATATCATAATAAAGATCACTTATTGATTCTTTACCTCCGTAGTCGCCCAAAACCCCATTAATCTGAAAACCAATTGTCTCAAGATGACCCTAGTAGTTGGGACTAGCTCAGAAAAGATTCAATGTCGGTGACTACATTTACATAAGTTTAATGCAACTTTTAAAATATGTTAAGTATATATACAATTATCAAAAAAACAACAAGCGAATACATAGATTAACTATGAAAAAAACGTTTAACACACTGATCAACCGGCTGCAGGTAAAGTCAGATGGTGTGATTTTATGCCCCCGAAGGGTGCTCATATATTAATTGCACTGTCCGTCCGTCCGTCCGTCCGTCCGTCCTGCCGTCACACATTTCGTGTCCGGTCAATAACTGACAATATGGAGGGATTTTCACGCGCAAAATCCAGGTCCTAGCTCCAAGTTCAAGGTCACCCTCAGACGTCAAATCATGCCATATGATTTTAAGTCAGGCCAAATCAAAAAATACTTGTGTTTCCGGAGGCCCGACCAACCCTATTTTTAAAGGGACCGACCCTTAAACGTTTATGCAAAAATTATAAAAAAAAAATCTACCTGTCCTTTATATTGATTTATCACATAGCTTATATCATGGATGTGAAACATAACACCATTAATCCACTGGACACTGATATATTCAAATTATTACCAAATTACACAGCAAAAGATAAAACTATTTAGGTAAGCCATATGATTTGCCTGGAATGTCATGATACATTCAGAGTTTAATGTTTTTCTTTCAAGTAAATTAACTATTGAACTAATTATTAAAATGCATGTTAATCAAAGGTATTCTGCTTAAAAGTGTCATATTATTTGTAACAGGAATGCGTAATTTAACTGGGGCGGTCTTATATCTTGGGAAACTGACGACATCTCAGAGAAACTTTCAGTTGTATCATCATCTTATATAGGGTTTATGAGATAAATAGAATCTAACAATATCTTGCTAAAAAAATGACTACCGACCTACCCTATTTGTTTGCATGAAATAGGAAACACACCTACCTTATTGGCCTCGTGTAGGTGGTGTCCGATCTATAACTTTGTCATCCATTGAAGGATTTTCATATAACCTGGCACAAGTATTCACCACCACAAGACGACGAGCATCGCGCGCAAAATCCAGGTCCGTAGCTCCAAGGTCAAGGTCACACTTAGAGGACAAATCATTTCATATGGCTCTATAGTTGATTTTAAGTCATGTAAGTCGTGTCCGATCTAGAACTTTGTCATCCTTTGAAGGATTTTCATATACACATAGCACACGTGTTCACCACAAGACGACGTGTCGCGCGCAAAATCCAGGTCCGTCGTCTTGTTGTGGTGAACACGTGTGCCACTTTTGCTGTGTAATTTGGTAATACTTTGCATATATTAGTGCCCAGTGGATTACAGAAAAAATATAAAAGTGTTATGTTTCACTATGATATAAGCTATGTGATAAATCAATCGGACAGGGAAAGTAGCATTCAATGACGACAGTCAAACACAAAACACAAAACGACACTTTAAAAGTTTTTTCTTTAAATTGTATTGCAGTTATTTTTATAATTGAAGATTTTTGCTTCAAAAGTTCGTTCTCTACCCTTTCTCAAAAATAAGGATGCATCAAAATTGGGAGGCATACAAAAGTTCATGTCATAATGATTTATATCGAAGAAATTATTAGACTTGACATTAAAATGAACATATTTGACTAGAATGTCAAGATATTTGATACAGTTACTTACGTTGTAAGTTAATCACCTCTTGTATTGCCTCGATCACCCGGCCCGCTTCTGATTTCTTCGTTACTCAATGTTACACGGATCCAGAACTAGCGCCTGGGAAAATAGAAACGTTTGAAATCGCACCAAACGAGACTTTCAAAAAACATATTTTGAAGTTAATTTAACATTATTTTTTATTTTGAACTTATGAGAAACTGAAAGTGACGTTAACAAGTTTAACTGGTGCATCAACAAATGACGTTGTACGTTTATTTACAACATGGCGTCACGCAAACGTCGACTTTATGCGCGTGAATAAAACGCGCGAATAAAATGGGCTCACAGCTAGTGGAAGCTGAATAAAATGGGCTCACCGCTAGTGGGCGCTTTAATTTGCCTAATCTGCCCAGACCGATATCTGCAATTAAGACAAATGCATGATACGGTCTTGGCAGGCCGAGACTACTATTAATGCTGCCTTGTGTGTTAGAGAAAGTAACCTGGCGGGAATATTTTTATTAACACTGTCCCGTTTATGGAGATGACAATAGTGTATGAGTGAGGTTTGGTGCGCCACCCTAGATCCTGGTTTAAACCCCCAGTGGCCTTTTTGCAACTGACCGTTCCATTGCGGCAGCCCTATTGTCAATCATGTTATGTCTGTAATGTCATATCTTGCTTTTCATTCATCTGTGTACAGTTTTTTGTTTCTGTGTGTGTTTGTGGTTGAATGTGGTCCTTGAATGCTACATTTCCTGTTCGACTTTTATATTTACTTGTATTACTATTCTGATCATTTGTACCAATAATATCTATTTAAACCTAAGATATGATAAAATGAAAACCCTAAATGTCATAACCTTGTATCTAATAAGATATATATGCAAGCATAAATTATTTAAAGTCAAAATGATAATTGATCAATAAATCGAGGTGCTAATTTAAATGCTTGGTAACTACTCCAGGAATAGTTTGAGAGGGGTTATTGTTAAAAATTGGACACACAAATATTACACATATTTTTTGTAAACAGTTAACAAATTCATATAAAGTCGATTTCATATATATTCCTATCTATGTAATGCGTAATTTCAAGTCTTATGAAAATTTACGATTCCAGGTCATATTTGTCTTGAGAAAAGTAGTACGAGTTACGATTCCTGGTCATATTTGTCTGGAGAAAAGTGAATCGATTTAGGAACTAGGCACTCGGAATCAGTTCCTTCTTACTGTTTCTTAACTGCTATATTATTTTTATTTAGGTGTTTTACTACGTCAACACAGCAGTTGGGTTGTATTGATCGCAACACAAATAAAAAACAGTTACATTTAAACGATAACGGTATTCCAGGTACCCATCGGTGGATATATTCTAGCTTCTAGGTCCTAATATCACCAACAAAAAATGGGGATGACATTTTTAAAAACTATATTCCATGTTGATATCTCATTTTTCGTTTTTCTTAGTAGATTTATTCTAGCTCATAATCTTAATTAAAATTGGTGTAGGCCATATTTGTCTGGAGAAAATTATATCGATTTAGGAACTACATGTAGCAACTAGAAAAATTCACAAACATGATTTAGTGAATATGATATCGTAGCGTGTAATGATAAGATCCGCAATTGGAATGACTAGGTCCAAACTACATGTACCCAGGTGTGCGATATAACGGGTATGCATAATATGTTTATCTAAGTGCAATTGTAGTTTGGCACTTGCTACACTCTTTGAAATAAGTTCAAGGTTATTAAGTTATTTTATCTATTTCATCACAAAGATAATACTGTTCAAGCCTATATTAAACATTCTTCATTTATTTTATACCAAAAAACAAAAACAAAACATAACATAAACAACACGAAATGATATATAACTATTGAAATTAAATGTAAAAAGTCTATTCACAACTAACTTGCGTTTGCAACTAGTTTTAACAATGCGTGTATCAATTATTTTCCCTATGACACCCGCAAATGGTACCATGCCAATTATAAAGTTATGAAATGAAACAGTGGCTAAGTTTGAGATTTAAGTCCCGACTTCTATACTTAAACGGTTAGGTCGGGGTGAAATTATTGAAAAAAACGCCAATTACGGCAAAATTACACCACAAATCGGGTATTAAAACTCTATTCAGGTCATATAATAATAAATATGCGAATATTAAAATTATGTTTCTTCCATGGGTTCTTAAAATACCTTGAAAATGCTTAACATGATAGAGAGAGAGAGGCACCAATAGGCAAATGTTACAACATATGTACACCGTTTCTAAACCTAGAGACGATATATATATATATCGTGTGTGTCTGTGTGTGTGTCGACGAGACAATTGCGATTTACTTCTGAAACCATATGCACATTTGTGTACATGTAAGCCGGGTACTGGTATGAGTTGAATATAATGTTGGTAGTGATTTATTTCCCTATTATTCGTTATCCCTTTCATGCTAAGATAGTCTTTTTAAAACTGTCATGGTTAAACAAAGTTAAATTGTTGAGGAACGGCCGTGGAATCTCAGTTCTAGTTATTATGTGATTATATGAATGAAACGCTTATTTGTACTTGAAAGTGTAAATATACAGCTTATTGTCAATCTCATTTGTTCAAGTATCATTATTATGAAGCATATTTATGAAGATAATTATTGTGTAGGATCGGGGTCAAAACTACTGATGTAGGTGCACCTGTAAAAAAGTGTAGGTGCACCTATAAAAATTGTCGGTGCACCAATATATTATATGGGTGCACCTGTAAAAATGTAGGTGCACCCATAAAATTGAAGGTGCACCCATAACATACATAGGTGCACCTACACTTTTTATAGGTGCACCTACAATTTTACAGGTGCACCTACACATTCTTTTTGACCCCCCATAATTAGACGTACGCACACAAGTATCGGTGCACCTATACTTTTTCCATTTGAAATGACCAATCAGATTGCCGCTTACAAAATGGATATGATCATATTTTACTGCTGTATGGGTGGTGTCGCGTGAAGATTCCACGTTATGTGAGAAAGGGAAATCATCTGCTTTCACTGTCGATGTATTATAATTGCAAATACTATTGGATGTGCAAGCCTAGAAATTGTTGATAAAATGTAAACATAAATACAATTGTTTTTAAAATGAATTCAACATAAACAGGGTATTATTTACCCATTGTTATGGTATATATAAGACAATGCGCGAACATGTAAAGGAGTGGGAAGAAATGAGATAACTCGACATCAAATAAATGAGAGAAAGAGAGAGAGAAGGGTTTGAAATATAAAATAACGCGTGTGTGTATGCGCGTGCGTATGTGTGGGATTCTACGGTGTAATGTGTATATACATACTGTCCACTT
This sequence comes from Cyrtodaria siliqua, assembly GCA_037043455.1. Lineage (NCBI taxonomy): Eukaryota > Metazoa > Mollusca > Bivalvia > Adapedonta > Hiatellidae > Cyrtodaria > Cyrtodaria siliqua. The sequence continues at coordinate 37,297 of JAWPHD010002833.1, read as the reverse complement.
GTAACAGATATAGTGCTGCGACACTAGAACACCACGCCATAGTACATGATAATCCACCCAGTGATATCTTCTGACACTGGTTATGTGTGCACTTTAAAACAAAACCACACAACATTATCCCAATAAAAAAACCAACATCCAAAAGGTGTGTGCTAGAAGGTAATCCCTTATTTTACATTTGAAATGCGACTAACTCTACACAACCTTCATCAACTTAGCATAACAACCGTTTTCACTTGATTTATGACAGGTGTTGTAAAACATTTCCATCTTTCACACCATCGTTAGGGTGATTCCGAGCTAGGCCCTTCCTCACCTCAAAGTTCCATCCAGTTGAACACGAGGTATTGCACACATCTTGACACGAGATTTCATCATTTATGACAGCTGTTCTAAAAACATCCGCTTACAGCTATGGACATACGCCATCTCCAAAGGTGCTGCCTATTTGGACCCTCCCTCATCCAAATCTACAATCCTATGAGTACGTTAAAATTTGACACGAGATATATTGAGGTGATATATTGCACCCGTCTTGACACCATATTTCTGGATTAATGACAGGTGTAAACATACACTTTAATCACCGTCAATGTGATGCCTATTTGGCCCTCGCATTTAAACACAATATTATAATGTATGTGAATGCTTGTACAAAAAGACCAACGTTTTTAAACATTGTAATTAATGTACACAGCCGACATCTCAACCCGAGTCTAAAGAGTTAGTTTAGAAATGAAATGAAAGATTAAGAACAGTTGACGGTTGATTGTTGGTTGTCAGTTGTCAGATGAATAATATAGGTTATTGCATTTGTATGGCTAAATATTACTTGGAACGAGTTGTTTTGGCAAAGGACGACGAGCTTGCGAGTCGTCCTGCGCCAAACCAACGAGTTCCAAGTAATATTGATATGTCCCAGGGTTACAGCATCTTTTTACTAAAACATGTATTGTAAACTAGGTCAGGTTGTATTTATACTCTGTGTACATGTACGATTGTCATGTACACTTTTCAGTTTATCTGAGATCGATTTCTGTAATAATAATGCAGAGGACATCAGTGTCAACCTAAGGAAACTTTAATGTTAACCTTTATGAGTGTAATTATTTTATTTTTACCTTATATCACCCATTAAGTAATTCCATAGTGAAAGTGTTTATCAATGTGCTTGTTTATGTAAGCTGCCATTTTAAATCTACACGTCGCATTGCATTGTGGGAAGAACACTGGAGGTCACTGTAGTCTGCTATGTTTTAGCTCTCAGAAAATCTTGTAGTTCAAATTCGATCTACGTTTATTTTATAATCCAACATCAGATTTTGATATAAAAGGTCTAGTCATGTTTATTAATTATTACTCTTTAATGTTTTATATTTAATTATATGTTAGAAATAGGTTTAAATACTTTATTTTGTGTTTTTTTATCAATGGGTATACTTTGTTTACATTGGTTACGCTATGGCGGCTCCGCCAGATTTGTAGAATTCCGCCAATGATTCCCATGGAGGAGATGGCGGATTGGCGGAATTCGGGAGAACTGGCGGATGGCGGATGGCGGAATTGTGGTGGATTTGGGGTGTAGTATAAAAGCTTCCTCCAGGTTTTGGAGGGGGACTCCGATTTTTTAGTTCCAACTGTGAGCATCTAAGTTTATTGAAGGTTAAGGTTAAGATTTAGTTAATAAATTAATTACTTGGTTCAAATAAAGATATTCTACTAGATGTGCACGCTATTAGATAAGATATATTTTAATTTTGAAAGAATTTCCATTTAAAATTTCACGGTGAAGGTGACTTAACAAATATAAATATATCAATCTTATGGTTGATGCATTATACTTAATCATATCCATGTCATGAACATATAAACACATACACATACATTTCAAACACAATCAAAAATGATCTATGAGCATTTTCAAACGTGATAAACCATCTCCATCTCTCTCGCCACATCCTAAATATACATATCAATGACGACAAATCATCAAATGGAATTTAAACATGTATACATCAGCATACATCAGCAAAGGCATCAAGAAAATATCTAACAATACATGGGTACTAAATAAGTGGTATAGATGTTACAGGTTAATAGCTATAATAATAATAATAATAATAATAATAACATAAATTCGGCACATTATATTGTTGTTACTTTTCAACATTTATGGACAATTCATACTTATAAAGCATTTTAACACTTTAAACAGTTTATGTTAACCATATGTATACTAAAGCTACATTAGTTGATTTTTGTCGCATGCGGGAGGTTGTGTGTTCAATACTCGACAAAGTCATACGCATTTTATATGGCCAGATGCAATGCTATTTTGTAAAGAAAACATGTTTGCATCCGCTGGCAGTCATGTTTAATGTCGAATCAAAATTCTTTTCGACAAGGACCAACATTATGTCATGCTGATCATTTTAGAAAGTCTCATATTAATATCACTTATAGTTTTCAAGAAGTAGTTGCTAAAAACTTGCTTTTTAATTTATTTATTTTTTAGCTTTGGCGGCCATCTTAGATTTGTCGTCAACGTGAATTTTTGCTAGGATCAACTAGACATTATGGGCAGCATTTCTGTAATGTTTCAAAACATCAACCCAGTATAGTTTCAGAGGAGTAGCCGCTACAAATGGGTTCGAATGTCGAACCCCAAACTGGTGCTGAATATTGAACCCCGAACTGGCTTTGCATGTTGAACCCCGAAATGGCTTTGCATGTTAAACCCCGAACTGGCTTTGAATGTTGAACCCCGAACTGGCTTTGCATGTTGAACCCCGAACTGGATTCGAATGTTGAACCCCGAAATGGCTTTGAATGTTGAACCCCGAACTGGATTCGAATCTTGAACCCCGAACTGGCTTTGAATGTTGAACCCCGAACTGGCTTCGCATGTTGAACCCCGAACTGGATTTGAATGTTAAACCCCGAACTGGCTTTGAATGTTGAACCCCGAACTGGCTTTGAAAGTCGAACCCGAACTGGTGTTGAATGTTGAACCCCGAACTGGCTTTGCATGTTGAACCCGAACTGGTTTTGAATGTTGAACCCCGAACTGGGTTTGAATGTTGAACCCCAAACTGGTTTTGAATGTCGAACCCGAACTGGGTTCGAATGTCGAACCCCGAACTGGTTTTGAATTTTGAACCCCGAAATGGCTTTGAATGTTGAACTCCGAACTGGTTTCGAACTGGCTTTGAATGTCGAACCCCGAAACCCGAGCCAACTTCACACACATGCATACTTGTAATATACACCATAGTAATCAAGAACTAACATTCCACTCTCTCTGGGGCTGCTCTAAATAACCTGTAATGTGTTGATGAGCCGTTTTACAATATTCAGTTCAATTTAGTTTCCTTATTTAGTCAGTATTTCACCATTCAATAAGTTATAATACCAAATTTCCTATCCTCTGGGTAGCTCTAAATAACCTACAATGTGTTGATGAGTCGGCAACAATATTTAGTTCAATTTAATTTACTTGTTTAGTCAATATTTCTGATTATTTCACCACTCATTAAGCTTCCACGTTCTCTGGGGCGGCTCTAAATAACCTATAATGTGTTGATGAGCCATTCAACAATATTCAATTAAAAAATTTTCCTCTCAATAAGTTAAAACGGCACCTTCAACTTTCCCTGGGGCGGCTCTAAAGAACCTATAATGTGTTGATGAGCCGTTAAACAAGATTCAGTTCAATCTAATTTTCTTATTTAGTCATTATTTCACAACTCTAAATAACCTATAATGTATTAATGAACAAATTCAATTCAATTCATTTTACTCATTCAGTCATTATTTCTCCATCCAGTACCACCTGGCCTCCCACAATGTGCAAAACAATGTGCAAAGTATTGTGGGAGGTCAGGGAACCAGGCTAAATACATTACAGTATTCTGTACCTGTTGTAAGCGATTCGCTTCTAAGGTACTTCTTGATTGTCTTCCTGGGTAGAACCAGTACCACGGCTGGTAATCAGTGGAGCTACCTCCGTTTGGAGGTACATGCAAAAGTACTCCATCGCCACTTCCGAGGTAGTTCTTACGTCAAAAATAAAGGTAAACAATTTAACTCTTATACTTTCTAAATATTTTACAAAATCATTGTTCTAAAATGAAAAACAATAGATTGACATCTCCGTAACAATTCTGCTAAAGGTAACAACTGCCGTTAAAGGTAAAAATTCCAACACTAAAGGTAACAACCTCCGCGAAAGGTAACACTCACCTATTCCGCTAAAGGTAACAAGGCTAACGCTAAAGTTAACAACTTTTCATGTTAACGCTATTTAAAGATAACAACTGTCTACGCTATAGGTGTATCAATATCTACAGTTTCAATGAAAATTTAGTTAACATGTTCTTGTTAATTACTGAAGCATTTGATTCGCTTCCGTACGATGCAACCCGTATCGGCGTTGTTAGAGAGTGGATTTTCTGCAGGTTCGAATCCCATTGGAAGCCCGACTTGTCAAGTGAAAAAGTGTCGATTCTTGTGGATGGCGGAAGATAGAGAGTACAGGTTCTACCCTTGAAAAATGGTGTGATCTGCCTCAACCGACCGTCATATATGACCTACATGACGTAAAATACCATTCAAACAAAACCAACTCCTCTTACATCCAGATCATGCCAAATGAAGGTTGTCATCTGCGCCATTAAGTGTGGTATGTGTATAAACTGCTTAGCTTGTTTAACGATATAAATAAAATACGTATATGCAGTTTGTGACTGTTTAACTGTGATTTGGTTTCGTTTGGAAGTAATATACACATTTAGTTCGATTTTAAAACAACATCGGGTTTATTAATAAAGTACCCAACTGCTTGGTAACGCATATATTCTTTTGCTATACTTTTGCTATAATGGGTAAGATATAATATAGCATACAGAGTGTAAAAAAAAATAGAGCACTGGTGAGGAGAAAAAAAATAATGCATACTTCTTGAACCAGTACTATCTCATCTCAGAAACAGTTTACTGAAATGTTAATCGAATGATTACACACATATGCAAGGGAAACATGTCACTTTTACAGGGGAACACTTTCTGTATGCCAAACACGAAACTCGGTATGCATTTTTAAACAAACCCTATCGATGTTATAAAGACCATACGAATGGCATTGATAATAAAACTGCAGTTTACTTCCTCTTTGATATTTAGTCCGCAAGAGTTAATGTTGAAGCTGCTTTTAAATACATAAATAAAAGGGAGTGTGTGGTGGGGTGGGGTTGGTGTGGGGGGGGGGGGGGGCGTGGGGCGTGCGGGTAAACATTTTAAATTTAGGTTTGTTCTTCGTTATTATACCATATATTTTAATTCAATAAACATGCATTATTCTCAACCATTAGGAATATTGTCAAACAATTTAGTTTGAACTCTGTGAGAAAAACACGTTTGGGATATATAACCTGATCGGGTTTATTTTACAATCATCAAACATCACGTTCGTTGATTTCTATTATATCTCCGTATTGGGTTTCAAAAAAAGGTATCTGATAGTTCACGTACGATGTCTTTCAATGATGTAGGAAACATAAAAAGAATTTATTCCACCGTATGATAAATCAGCAAATTGAAATGAAGCTCTGTCACATTTATCTACATTATTTGAACGGCCACTCATTTCTTTTACGTGGAATACCTGGAACTGTATTAATCCATGCTCAAGGATTGAACATACGCCCAACACATTTAAACCTGGCATTGACTGAATAGCCCCTAATTTCTTAGAGAGACAATATGGCGGAATATATGCACTGGTCCAATATAAATGCAACGGAGTCGATGAGCCCATTCTCCTTAGGAATTAGGGCTCGATTAGGCTTGATTGAACGACCCGTGCTCCATTCAACGATTGAATCTGTCATTTATTAGTATACGGTATCTAGTTCATCAATTAACCATTAGTACAGACTTACACGTCTGAAATTTCTGTCAACCACGGTGCATCGGGTGTGGCTTTGAATCATATGCTGGAGGTCGTGGGCTCGATCCCCGACCGGGTCACACCAAATACTTAACAAGTAGCTCCATTGCTTGACTCTGATGCTATAAGTGTTATGCTATGACTGGTCGGTCCGATGTCAGTTTAATGTGATTGGATGAGTCATGGCATGTGCCTACGGCGCGATCCACTTCCATATATATGTACTATTTATACGCACTGCATGTACTTAGCGTATTTGAGCATATTTGGTCAAGTTTACTAATACACAGGTTTTCAGTACACATTCTTGCATATTGAAAATAATATTCTGATTAAGAAAACATTTATGTTTTATCATTTTACATCAGTATATGTAACATCTCGTTGTGATATAATCACAATAAATTATAAATAAATCTCTCGGCTATTCATTTGACGAACTAACTTGCATAAAAGTAAGCAAATACATGCACAATTATGCACACGGCTGTTCATTTGAAGAACAAACATCAATACATTGACACTCACAGAAGCAGACTAACTCAAGTAATTCTGGTCGGTAACAGCTGGTTCATAACATGAGGACATGTGTCTTGCCACACTATGTTGGGGATGGCATATTTAGCATGTGCTCTCCAAATCAGTAACTGATATGCACATTTGATAGATGAAGTAAAAACCTATCATGTGTTTCGGGGAGAGTGGGTGGGGGTAACTAACTTCCGTGTAACATGCTGTTACTTTTCTGATTTCAATGAAATTGTTCAAATAGCAACTTTATTCTAATGTCTACAGTCTACATTTGAATATTACCTCTTCATAAACGTTACCAGTGCTCGGTAAAATACTCCTAGGTAAAGTAGTCATATGAGGAGAAATACTTTAGAGTAGTTTGTTATGACTACTTCTTAATTATTTAGAATACTTTGTAGTTAAAATAAACAACTTTACAAGATTACATAAAACTAAACGTTTACTAAAATATCACATTGCAGTAGCAAGATATATTATACAGCAAACATTTTGTTCAATTTTAACCTCTCTTTTTTTTTAAATAAGTTAATTAAAGCTTTTAAAGTTAGAGAAAAAGTTGAATTAAAAACAAAAACAATTGTATAATACATTTTGAATATTATAGGGCTGTAACACGTTTTTTAAAAATAATTTGCGGTATTGACCTAGATTTTGACCTCTTTTGTGAAAATAAGGACAACTATTTTTCTCTAAAAGGTTAAAATAAGTATTAAATTGCTAAAACTATACTCATAAGTATTGACCTATGGTATTTTGTCTTCCTATAAGCTCCATACCAATCTTTACAAAAATGGCGACCATCTTGATGCCTTATTGGTTCACTTGGTTCGCCCTCATATTTGCCAATTTTTGCTGATTGTTGATAAACTTAAGACAAATACAAACATTTTGATATATAATATGTTTTGTTCTATTTTTGTTACCACCTACCCCTTAAAATAATCATCGATTTTGGCCATGGTCACCCTATTATGCAGGCAGCATGTACATATTTTTGTTCTACACTTTATTTTGTAGAAATAGACATTAATTTTAAAAGTTATTAAATGATCAAGATATATCCAATTTGTTTATTCCGTTAAGTAGCATTGAGCACATGGTGGCCTATATAACTTTGAACATTAAAAGTAGATATAAAAATCGAACAGGAAAAGTAATATTCTAGAACGACAGTCAACCACAAACACACACACAGAAAAAAAACAAACTTAAAAGATGACTAAAAGGCAAAATAAGCCATCACAAACACGAAAGTGTTGACAATAGGGCTACGGCCTTGGAACGGTCAGTGGCCATAAAGGGGCCGCTGGGGGATTAAACCAGGCTCTTGGGTGCACCAATCCTCACTCTTACCCTATTGTCATCCCAATAAGCGGGAAAATGTAAATAAAGATGTCTCCGATGGTTGTATTCTCTAACAAATACGGCAGCATTAGTAGGCAATATAAGTAAAACACATACATGATCGTGTATTATATAATATAAAAAATCCTAGAAATCCACAAAGTAAGTACTCAATGATTGGCAGAAGCCAGGGCAACAAGAGAATACACCGTTACGAGTACGGCAAGATAAGATTAAAGTCAAACGCACAATCAAAGAGGAAAGCATAAATGTAAATGGGTCCACCACTAAATATGCAGTTCGTTGCAAAATGATAGGGTCAAAACCTCTTTTGATAAACATTTTAACACGTTTAATAAAGACTGTATGAAAGTGATTATGACCAATGATCTTACGAAGTTTGTAAATCACATCACCATATAGTCAGGTTGTGATAGTCCTTGTCACAGAAGAGTCCTTAAATTACTTATTTTAAAGTAGATGTGGATTACGATAATACAATTTTGCAAATGTTTTTCAAAGTTTATGGTAACGGTAGCCCTGCTGGAGTAGTTTTTTTTAGATATACACAGATTACGAATATTAAAGTCCTCAACTCGACTACAAGCTCTAAAAAAGCGAATAAGTTGAGAAATATAGACCCCATAAGAAGTAGCACGGAGAACATCCCCATCTAAGTGAGGATAATTAACAATATCAAACCCTGATCTATTTTTAAAATATAAAAGTATTTTAAGAACCCTTCTGCGACAAGGACTCTCATAAACTGACTTCTGTGGTGACGTGATGCGTCGGAAGTATCGGATGAAAGACTCAACATGAAATCTCTTTCAAAACAATACAATAACAAATCTGCGACAAGAGGTGCACAGTTCGAATTTGTCTATAAACGGTTGTTCCATACCTGACGAAAATAATAGGAAATGAGTGCTTCACAAACTTCTTTGTGTAATTGTCTAAAATGCCGTTAGTAAAAAATGCTTTAATATTGTTACAGGCCAAAATAGTAGTTTTGTTCTCTAGCGAAAGTTTTGTGAATAAGAGCAAAAAGCTTGTCATTAATAATGTGATGCGGTAAGGTTGTATATAGTGTAGAGAAGTCATAAGTACTTATACACTACTCTTTTATAAGAGATCTTATATACAACTTTTATAATCGGTCACCCAGCTTTTTTGAAAATAACACGAATACTAAAAACTGGAAATCACCTAGGTTTTAGTCCAATCAAGGCAGAATAAGTTTTATAAATCGCTAGCGATATTTGTTAAACGACGCCAGTTAAAATTTCAAATGAAACTATGAATTATTAAAAAAATATATAAATCTTTGAAAAGTGACCGATTATAAAAGTTGAGTAGTGTAGATGAAACTTGACGTTTACTGCAAATTTATCAAGGACGTCTGAAGTTTAGACCAAAATAAATTAATCCCAGAGATTTCATAAGTTTTAGCATAATATTGTTTAACGTGATCTTTAACAGTAAGCCAAGAAGTTAAAGGCACTCGAATTCAAAATAAAACGAGCTTTATACGGATGTTTATGTAATTAGGGGAATCCAGTACATACTTGACAGTTTGTTTTGCTTTTTGTTTACCCCAACCTTGAAAGTAATGCACCGAGTGATATGTGTGGCAATAACGTCATCCTCAGTAGATTGAAATGTATATTTAACTGGAGTATAAGAATTAGTGCTACAGAGTTCCAGAGATAAAACATTAATCCCTTCCCTTCCTTATGCACACATCTTATTTTTGAGAGGTATTATTGTTTACGAATGATCATTTCTGACGCATATTACAGTGTCGTTGGAATGTTTTAGAAACTCGGGAGGAAGGTGGGGCCCAAATGAACATTTTCAATTTTGATAAGGTTTTATCCCCCCCCCTCCCCCCCACGCCCCCACCCACCCACCACCCCTTCGTTTTGCTTGTCACATATTTTAATGCAAACAATATCTAATTTGGTTTGTCATTTGATTAGTGTTATGCTTTGCCTTTCAAAGGCACCTCCCCTTCGTTTTGCTGGTCACATATTTTAATGCAAACAATATCTAATTTGGTTTGTCAATTGATTAGTGTTATGCTTTGCCGGCCATTTGTACAAACTTGATAAAGGACCACTAGATATTGCTACATGCAAAATATCAAAGCTGTAGCTGTGGTTTCAGAGAAGAATATTTTGGTCATCATTGCTAGTCTAAAAAGTTGACAATCACTCCTTCTGTCGTCTGATTGTTCTTCTTGGCTGAAAATCACATCCGTCACCTTGAACAATCACGTGACTAGGAAATCACGGCAATATGTAATTTTCAATAGGGTTTACCAGTTACCATGTAAAATTAACGCATTTTGCAAGAAGACAGAATAATTTATTTGCAATTTCAGCATTTTTATTCCTTTCTTCATGTTTTCCGGTCACGATGAAGTACAGCGTAACAAACCACCTAACGATATACCATTTATCAACAACTACACTCTATAAACAAATCCACTAGTTTCCTTTGGCCTTGTCAGACAGATTTAGCCAATCAGCATTCAGTTTAATAAACACTGTAGACTTTCATAATTTCTGTATCGCTTTCAACTCAAGTTTTGATAGGCTTACACAGACACATCTCCTGCGAGGCCAAAAGCCAGCTTAAAAGCAAGACCGCCCGGATAGGCCAAAGAAGGCCTGAAGACGCTCTGCTAGCAATTTATCTACATAACGAATTAACAATTGTACATAACGAATTGACTGGACTACATAACGAATTGACTTATCTACATAACGAATTGACTTATCTACATAACGAATTGACTTATCTACATAACGAAGTGACTTATCTACATAACGAATTAACAATTGTACATAACGAATTGACTGGACTACATAACGAATTAACTTATCTACATAACGAATTGACTTATCTACATAACGAATTGACTTATCTACATAACGAAGTGACTTACCTACATAACGGATTGACGTATCTAGGTTTACAGGAAGAAAATCACTGTGGTATTCATGCCTGGTGTAGTCGAAAGGAGTTCCCAAATATATAATCCCTAACCTTTTTTGTTATAAAAGGCATTTTTGAGTATTTAATGCCTGTTGTTCTGGCTGAAATGACTTTATTGACTTGTTTGTGATAGCTAAAAACCATTTGCATGGTTGTATGATGATTTTATTTATCAACTTGAAAGCTTCGAAAGTGAAAGTAGAACACATTTAAGAGGTGCCGAATGAATGCAGTTTGTTCACGGTGTCAACAAAGATCAGAATTTTATTTTCTTATATGCCACATGACCCCTACTATTCTCAGCAGTTTTCTAGAGAGGCAGGTCTCATGACTAAGAACATGTAAGTGAATCTTAGTTTGAATTTAATTTTAAAAAATGGCTAACTAGAAAGCTTGGACAATATTGCATTGGACTCAGTGGGATTTGATTTACTTCCGGTACACCTCTACATAATGAATTGACTTAAATACATAACGAAGTAACTTATGGACATAACGAATTAACAATTGTACATAACGAATTGACTGCACTACATAACGAATTAACTTATCTACATACCTACATAACGAATTGACTTATCTACATTAAGAATTAACTTATCTACATAACGAATTAAAAAATACTATTATCAGACAGCTATGGCTTTCCATTTTTACATGTGTGTACGATGTGACAAAACAATGTACGTAGAGGAAACAGAAATACCGTTGAAAGAACGCATTACAGAGCACCTCCCGGATAGGCCAAAGAGGGCCTGAAGACGCTCTGCTAGCAAGTTTAACGGCTCCAAACAAAATTAACAGAAAACAACTTATAAAATCATTCATTTTTCTTCAATATTTTGTAACGGCGGCCATTTTTGTTCACAAATCGGTTATCAGAATTATTGGACAATTGGTTTATTGGACCAATGGTTCATGAGAAGTTACGTTAAAGATTGTTTTGTCTTTCGTAAAAACGGTCATACTTATTTAACGACTCAGATGTATGTCAATCGGAAAAAACATCATGTGACGATGCTTTTTGTGAAGTTCTAAAGCAATCGGGCCATTGGCTGATGTGAAGTTGTTTACAGATGTTTCTATTTTTAATAAAGCAGGCCATATTTGTTGACGGATCGAGACAATGTGTAAAACTCTGAGAAATGGTATTGAAACAATACTTTTTGCGAAGTTACAAAATAATTCGGCCATTGGTTTACGAGAAGCCTTTAGTTTTAACTTTAGTAACGGCAGCCATGTGTTGACGGCCGAGTGCAATTTGTATAATTCTGAGAAACGGTCATGAGGCAGTGCTTTTGTTGAAATTTCACAACAACTGGACCAGTGGTCCATGAGAAGAAGACGTTTAAAGATGTTCTATTTTCAGTAGCGGTTGCCGTGTTTAGTGACCGATAAGTGCGATTTTACAAGTCTGAGAACGGGTTATAAGGCAATGGCTTTAACAAAATTTCAAATCAATTGGGCCATTGGTTTATAAGTAGATTTTTACAGATTTTTCTATTTTAGTAACGACGGCAAATATTATTTGTAAATGGATCTTAATGGATCGGGGATATTTGTAAAAGTTTGGGAAAAGGGTCATGAGCCAATGCTCCTGGTGAAGTACAAAACAATAAGGTCATTGTTTCGCGAGAAATCGTTTAACAATGTTTATATTGTTAATAACGGTGGCCATATTTGTTGGCGAATCGGATTGATTTTTCATAAATCAGAGAAAGGTTAACAAGGATTTTTATAAATCTGTAAAAGGTTCGCAAGACGATGCTTTTTGGGGAGCTTTTCTCAACGATTGGTTCATGATAAGTTGTTTAAAGATGTTTCTATTTTAGTAACGGCGGTAATATTTGTTGATGGATATGGATGCTTATATAAATCTGAGAGAGGACTGTGCAAGGATGCATGTTATGAATTTTCATCAACGTACTGCTATATGGAAGGGAATCAAGGTCAAAAGTCTTAATGTGTTAATTGTGTTTCTGCAATGTCTCATGTGTGTAAATATTGCATATTTGTTTTTTCTTTGTTGCAAATGCAACATTACAACCTTGCAACTTTCAAACAACAAACATCCTAATGCGTCCAGTGTATACTCCACGATATTACATGTATGTAAAAATGTAATACATCACATTTCCTTGTGACAAATGCTAACATGCAACATTGCAACTTCTTAAGTCGTATCAGTTGCATGCGTGGTAAATACAACATTACAAACTTGCAAGTTTCAATGCTTTTAATTTCAAACTTAACGTGTTTAGTTGTTAATTTTACGTAGTAGATACAACTTGTGCAGCAGACATTTATATCGATTGTAGCGCCGCTTAACGTCATAATTTCGACGATTGCACCATTATGACGACAGGTGGCTAACTGTATCTACTAACTGGTCCCTTGTAAATCGCAATTTCTTGGTCCAAATATAACTTGCGCTTTCAGAGTTGTCTCATCCTGAATCTGTTGTTATCGGAATTCGCTGGACATGTTATGATTTTAAGTTCGTCTGATGTCAATTATTTTCAAAAGTATGCTATAATAACTGTGACCGAGGTGAGGGATCGATGCGCTAAGGTATAATGTATCTGTCGGACATACGTTTTCAGTAAATAATGCTTTAAATAAGTTATTTGCACCAGAATTGTGGTAGCGGATCGAAGCAGGTAAAATGCTTTTGCTCACATTTCGCTTTGTTTCGCTCATGCACAGACATATTAATAAATAATAATAAATTGTTATTAGGTCTGTGGCTCATGCTAATTCCTCAGACAACAAAGTGTAAAATAGCTATCACTGGCGCGTAACTATTCATAATTTTGATAGAGCATCATCAAATATACTGACCAATCAGTGACCAGAAATAAAACATAATACATTCTGGTAGGTGATAAACTCGGTCTTTATCCCTGATGTTCAACCAAGTTTACTGTTAAAATTAATGTATTTACAGTGTGATTATTTTGAAACCCTGCATATTTCATACACTTTTATGCAAATTGATTCAAAATATGTATCTTTCAAAATCGAAACTTGAACATTGTCATATTTTTAATCTGCCAAAGATTTTTATTTTACTATAGAACTCAAGGATAAAAACCGAGTAACACACTTTTTATCACCTAGTGAAAATAGGGTAAAATCTGAACATTTTGTCAATGCAAAATTATGAATAGTTAGGAAATACCTTCTTCTGGTTGTATATATATTCATAATTTTTCATTGCAGAGATGTTGAGATTTTATCTTATTTTCAGTAGGTGATAACATTTGTGTTACTCGGTTTTTATCCTTAGGTTCTATAGTAAAATAAAAATCTTTGACCAAGTAAAACGATGATAATTTTCAAGATTTTGATTTTGAAAGATATGTATGTTGAATCAGTTTTCATGAATGTGCATGAAATATGCAGGGTTTTAAAAGAACCACATTGTAGATACCTTAAGTTTAACAGTAAACTTGGTTGAACATCAAGGATAAAGACCGAGTTTATCACCTACCAGAATGAATTAGGTAGGTCTTATTTCTGGTCACTGATTGGTCAGTTTTATTGATGATGCTCTATCAAAATTATGAATAGGTTATTTTAATCAATTAAATACATAACTAATGTATTTAAACAATTTTAAAACATATACCAATCCTGATGTACTTCCTTTAATCAGTGATACAAAATAAACTAACAAACCCTTCTTCGGAAATGAGGCTACCATTACATAAAATTAAAATTGATTATGGTCAGTATCAGTTGAAAGAAATAGAAATAACTCATTCTTCATTATAACTTCTATACTGGTATGCAAGTAGTAGCCGAACACTAGTAGTATCCGAATTTCTGTAAACAAACGACGTTCATAGCTCTTCAATAAAAAATATCAATTTATTTTAATAAAAAAAAACATTTTTCATCGTCAGAAGAATCTTCGTATACGAAAAAGTAAATATGTACCAAAATATAAATGATTTTCTTCTCAGCACTCGTTTCCGCGCAAATTTGCGCGTCGGGAAGTCGCGCGCTAACCACGCATGCGCAGTTATGTGTTTTTAATTGCTCTCCAATATTTAAACAATGCTTCCCCATGACAACACCAGCAGACGATAATAAATTAAAACTCTAATTTATATATAAACCCTGTTTATATAACATGTAGGCATAAACAATATTGGAAAAATACAATACTGCAGTAAAATATTGATCGGTCAAATCTGATTATACTGCAGTAGCGGACATTTCCAATTGAGGTAATCCCTGACGTAATGGAGACATCTCTTGTTAATATATTTAGGTCATAAATGGGATGAGTTGTCTTTCTTACGGAATGGGGCGTCCAATAGAGATAATGACCATAAATGTATCCGTTTTTTTAGCAATTCGGCTACTACTTCTGTACTGCTGTCAATCAACGGTTATTGATTACCCTTTTGAGGGCCCCTATTAACAGCGTGTGCGCGAGCTTGTAATCGGATGTTGTAATTTTTAACAATGGAGTAAACTTAACTTTACTCTGTAAGTTGTTTTTGTTTGAATAATATCAAATAACAACAAACATTACAATAAACACCATTTTCTGTTCGGCTACTACTTGCATACTAGTACAGTGATAATGAACATGTACCTATCCTTGCTATATATTTTATATTTTAGCATCTGCATGTCGTAGTATATCAAGAAACCAGGACAGATACTCATACGATGATAACAGCAGCCAGTATTTGTGCCATTCCATAAAGGAAACGTGACACATTCATGACCTCTTGCTGTCACATGAAACTATCCATCTTGCAACTGTGTATTTAAGTTCTGCAGTTGCGACTGGATAGTGATTTGGGATAAGCATGTTATTTCAACAATCATGTATTTCATCACTTACATCTGCCAGTTGATTTCTTTTCATATCACAAAACAGACTTACATGACAATTGTAAGTATTAACTAAAGTCTATCCAACAAACTGTTACACATACTATGTTGGGACCTTCTTAGATCAAGTTATTAAATTGCTTAAACATACAAGAACTGATTCTAATTCTCAACAGAGCAAACCTAAACCATGTTATGGAAAAAAAAATTAAAAAAATGAATTGTGTAACGGAAGACCATAATGGCATTCTATATTTTCTGTAATACCCTGAGCAATTTTACCTACGTATATATACTACTCAAAATTTGTTAAGGATTCTTGTTTACTGTCTAAATTTCTTGCTGAGCTAAATAGCATTATTTCTATTTTACCTGAAATTATTTAGGGCAGTTTATGGTCATCAGAAGCACGCAGTATTGAATTGTTGAAGTATCAATGAAATTAATATCGTTATTGTGAATTAATTTCTAATAAAAGTATATGGAAGAAAAAAGTTATCCTTAGCAAATTTTGAGTAGTATATTAACTGTGTTTAAAACACGACAATCTTGGAGTGTTAATCAATTTGCGGCTTACATACATTTTAATTAAATTTTGAGTTTTAATTTGTTCTTATCATTCAATCAAGGGTACATATAATATTGGTGCAATATAGCCAATAGTTAGTAATATGCAAACACAAAATCAATTTGATTAATATAAATGCCTGACCAATTGCATATATGTGCAAAAAGTATATATAATAAAACAAGAGGCCCAAGAGGGCCTATGGACGCTTTACTGGCTAATACGGCTCTTATAACATCAATGAAGCGAGAGACTATCGTCTTAAAGAGGCAAAATAGAGCATTTTTAACTAAATTAAGAGCCATAACTCTGCCATTACTCAGGTCCGATCTGGCTGGTTTTCGAACTTGGCCAGTAGAGATAATAAAAAAAAATTAAGACAAATTAAAAAGTAAAGAAATATAAAAATAATAAAAGAAAAAAAGTAAAAAAATCTGGTAAAGTTTGGTAAAGATCAGATGAAAAATGAAGGCCCTATCGCCTTAACAAGGCAAAATATAGCATATTTAACGGAATCAAGGGCCATAACTCCGCTGTTACTGGTCCGATATGGCTGGTTTTCAAACTTTTCTGAGATTTTATTGACATTAACAATCTGGTAAAATTTGGTAAAGATCGAATGAAAAATGAAGGCCCTTTCGTCTTAACGAGGCAAAATATAGCATTTTTAACTTAATCAAGGGCCATAACTCCGCTGTTACTGGTCCGATCTGGCTGGTTTTCAAATGTATCCGAGCTTCTATTGACATTAACAATCTGTTAAAGTTTGGTAAAGATCAGATTAAAAATGAAGGCCCTATCGACTTAACGAGGCAAAATATAGCATTTTTAACTAATTCTAGGGCCATAACTCCGCTGTTACTAGTCCGATCTGGTTGGTTTTCAAACTTATCCGAGCTTTTATTGACACTAACAATCTGGTAAAGATCTGAAGAAAAATGGAGGCCCTATGGTCTTAACGAGGCAAAATATAGCATTTTTAACTAAATCAAGGGCCATAACTCCGCTGTGACTGGTCCGATATGGCTGGTTTTTAGCCGAGCTTTCATTAACAGTAACAATCTGGTAAAGTTTGGTAAAGATCAGATGAAAAATGAAGGCCTATCGTCTTCAACGAGACAAAAGTTAACGACGGACAACTTGGCATCCCATAAAAACAAAAATGCCATGTGTCTCTTTAAATTTACAATTGGGATTATCCAACGACTTCAATGCTTACAGATGCGAACTGCCATCCAAAGCTGACAGAATACTATCAGTCAAACACAATTTTTTAAACATACAAAGGATATATATTTCTTCCTTTTTTTCACTGTGATACAGCTATTTTGTAGTTAACATTGTGTTTGTTCTTTATTTAAATCCATTTCAAAGCAGTCCAGATGATATTTTAATGTTGCAGTCACATGACGTAAAAGATGTTTGTATAATTATCCAATGCTGGTTGTAAATGCCTGACAGAAAAAATGTACATGCCAGTCATAGAAAACCATTTAAAGGTCTACATAGGATAAAGATACTTTCTCTTCTCGAGGAGAGTGTTATTCTGTAGTGACATCTCATCTTTGCTCAGAAAGTTCTAGGTCCATTCTCCATAATTTATTGAGATGTAAATGGAGGATGAGCCTGGTATGTTCTTTCCTGTTAAGTGCCATATAACCTTTCTTGTGTAGGTGCGGCATAAAGTCCCAATTCAATTCATCTTTGCTCATATGATGGATTAAAGATGTTGGTACCAACATGGTTGTAATGATCCAGGGAAGGACAATACCATTCGTCTGCTCGCTATGTTGACTGATAATGTTATAATTGTATTCAAACACACTTATCAATTAATGCAGTCAGTAAAAATAATCCAATAAAGGCAATAATTCAGTAAATGAATAAAATAGCTATCTTTCAAACTCAATGATTTATTTAATTTACCTCAAGATCTGGATTTAATGTCGATCAGTATTGCTATGTCTGAAACTGCACTTTATATACGTTCTCGTCGATATCTCGTAAAATCCTGTCCATGTATTAATTGACCTATTTCTTGAATAACTAGAACTGTCGCCGGCGGCGGACGAATACCCCTGCTGGCAACTTTTTTTTGATATACAGACATATGGAAATAAAATGGCCATAACTCCTATAAACACTATCAAAGCCATCAGGTTTTAGAGAAATATCGCGGACAAGAATTTTACTTCAAGGTATGAAATGCATTAAAAATACAAAGGGCCATAACTGAGTGGAAAATTATTGATCCAGACACCATGACAGTATGCACATCTGCACTTGATATTGATACTTCCTAGCAAGTTTCAAAAAAGTCTAACCAGGAGTTTTAGAGAAATAGCCCGGAAGAGAGTTTTGTGCGGAAATAGCGCGGACAAGAATGCATCTACGGACAGAAAGACAGACAGATGGACGAACCGAATCCAGTATAGCCCCCACAAACTCGTTTGCGGGGGTATAATTATCGAACCAGAACATCATGATAGTATGCGCATCTCCACTCGATATTAATACTTCCTAGCAAGTTTCGTGAAATTCTAAGCAGGAGTTTTTGAGAAATAGCACGGACAAGAATGTGTATATTAGAAATACAAAGGGCCATAACTGACGGTTAATTCACCTTTTCAATAGTATTTCTGCATGGGCAGCCATCTTGAATTTTCCAAGGAAGAGTTTGTTTATTAAGTGATTTGTATGGCTGATTACCACAGCAGTTCAAAGATATTGCACAAGATATTGCCCCCCACCCCCAACTCACACACACAGGGCCAACGGCTTTACATCCACTCCAAATGATTGCATACTTTCAAAGTAACTTGCGTAAGATAATACAGTCCGTTTGATATACCTTGGATGTGGTCCCACTGCAGCTTGAATCCATGACTTCTAGGACGAGAGTCAAGTATGCTAATACAGGGGCGTAGCTGCCTATAGGCCCTGTAGGCCTGGGCCTACACCTCTCTCAGAAAGATGAAAAAAATAAAACTGCCAAAAAATGCAATAAAAAGTGAAGGATAAGGTGGGTAAGGGGTAAAAAAAATAATTCAAACTTGCTATGATTTGTTTGTGATTTTTGCATGTGAAATTGCATTTTGCTCTCCCATATGGTTCATGAGTAATCGTTGTTAATTCATAACTTTCACATCCGGTCAACTTCTGGTAGGGTGAGATATTCAGTAGGTGAAAATAAATACAAACTAGTTTTATAAAGTGCTAAAGTCAGTTAAGCACCAACGATAAACAGAGAGTTTACCCCCTACCAGAATCATCATTGGGGTGTATTATTTTTATTGATCACTGATTGGTCAAATTATTTTGATGATGTCATGTGAAAGTTATGAATGTGTCCTAAAATGCACCAGAAGCCACCATTTTAAGTCTATATTGTGGTGGTGGTGGGGGGGGGGGGTGCATTGCGGGGGGTGGTGGCGGACTCCCCTAGATTACTCACACCAAAGGTTCTTGAATGTCTGGGCCTACACCTTCAAATTAGGCCAGCTATGCCCCTGGCTATACACCGCAACCAGTAAAAACTAAATTTATTTGTTATTTAACCTTTCGGTCACATTAATATAATTTTTTTAAACTAACATCATAAACAAAATAAAGTCTCTGTTCATAAAAATCCACTGACTCGACAATATTCAAATGTGGTCCATGTAAAATAAAGGTGGGTGGGGTGCGAAAATTCATAAAACTGATATAACCTGCAAATTCGACCTGTCATCACAACATTGGTGAAAAGAGCTTAAGATAAAGAATTTTTCAAACAAAATGTACACGAATTATATCAATAACGGTCGTATTGCATCGAATTCTCACCTCGGTCACACCTGTTGTTTGTCAGGTATGAGTGAAACTATTTTTTAAAAACACATTTTTTCTCTGAAATTTAACAACAACTTGTTGACACTTTTACCCACAATGCCTAATTCGAGCGCAGTAGGGGAAGGGTACCAGACTAGTCAATGTCAAGGTAATGAAGGGATCAGTAATTATTTCAATAGTTCAATTTACCGCCACCTGTTGTCATAATGTCCAATGACTATTACAATTTGAGAAGTTCCTAATGAGTATTACAAATTTAGAAGTGCGTAATTCGTAATTTGCCGAACTTGGTAGTGGGAGCAATAAACAAATTGAATCTTGTCGTTTCAAGTTTGTTGTCTCGTATTTACAACTATAAAGTGGTAAGTATGCAACTTGAATGTTGTACAATGGACACATTACAAACTAAGACAATTGGAACTCAGAAGTAGCAATGTTGCATATTTGCATTTATCACAAAGATGTAAGAGGTACCACATTTTTATACACATGGGATATCAGTAGACACATTAAGACGTTTAGCGTTTGAAAGTTGCAAGGTTGTAATGTTGCATTTGCAACAAAGAAAAAACTAATCTGCAATATTTACACACATGAGACATTGCAGAAACACAGTTAACACTTAAGACTTTTGACCCTGATACCCTTCCATACTGCTAGCCATCCCATAAGCTTTGTTAGCCTCTGGCAAGTAGAGATTACAAGAGCGCAGCCTAACGAGGCATTATACGCCCGTGTCCTTATGATTGTTATGTTAGTTTAGGTTATACCTATTACGAAACATACCTATGGCTTATAACAAACATTCGTGTTGGGCTATTATGTTACAGCATTCCCTTGTGTGAGGTAAATATGACCTTTGACCTTTGAACTTCTAACAAAAAATGCTTACGGTGGGTGTAAAGCTTTACAAGGGAATGGTCTTGAACTTTGACCTACTGATCCCAAATACAGTAGATTTCTTCCTCTCACCGATAAATGTTCATGGATGTAGGTGTTATGGCTTCGTTATCATCTGTAATGCCTATTTACATGTAAGGTAATGGTGACCTCGCCCTTGGACCTACTGACTCCATAAATTAGGGATCCTCATCTCAAATAGGGCAATGTATCTATGAAGCTTCATGAGTGTATGTATTATGGTTTCAGAGTTATTCCCTAAAAGGTCAAGGTGCCGTTGACCTTTGACCTACTGACACCAAACAATTGGGTTCTTCCTCCCACAATGTGCCTACGAGTTCCATGACTGTAGGTTACGGTTATCGTGACCTTTATCTTTGACTTGCTGACCCCCGAAACAAATGGGATCTTTCTCTAACCTTAGGTAATCTACCTGTGATGTTCCATGAGTGTAGGTTTAAGATTTGAGTCATCTTCCTGTGTGTTTGTGTGTGTGTATGGTTCGATAAGATATCTTAAAGAGATGGGCACAATAGAGTCTGGACTTTAAAATTATTTTTTTTTGAATTTTGAAAGTGACATAGCTATTTAATGTCTAAATATATTCCAAAACAAGAGTCAACATCAGCGGTTAATTCAACCTAAATTCGTGTGTTGGCTCTTTCTTGTCCGACTTGTTTGGCTTTGTGGTGTATGTGGTGCGTTTGTGATTGCAGTGTGTATGATACGGGCTCCCTGGTCCCTCATATCATAAATGCTGGGGTTTGATGAGGTATCACGCTGTCTTGGGGATGATTAGCGTGTCCATTTGCGGCATATTTATACTTATGGGCATCGAACTGGGGTCTGTTCGGTTCATAACGTGTGTTTATGTTTTAATGTTGGGGCATTTTGTTGGGTAGAGTTATGTGGTTGCTGTGCCTCGGACATTGCATATATTGTGGTTGATGTCTGGACTGAGGTAAGGCGGCAGCTCATTCACCACTTGTTCGCGTGAGATCCGATGATCACTGCGTGTCTGGGCTACCGCGGTGAGGAAAGGGTTAATTACGGTCGATAACGGTGGTCAGCCAAGACTGCCCCTGTGGCGTATCAGCTACATGTTGGTGATGAAAGGTACCGTAAGGAGGCGCTCCTTAGTCCTAAATGGGCATGTGCCGTATTTACTATTATCACATAACATGCGGTGTGGGAGTGTAATAACACCATTCAATATTTTCGATATTCCACTAGAGGTATAACACAACGTTAATGAACGTTTTCGACGAATGTGATGTTATAAGTTCTGTAATAAATGGAATCTAACATTCGTTCTCATTCATTATTGAATTTATCAAACTCGTTAGCAAAAATGATATAATGCTTGGCAGGAGCCTCGCATTATATCATTTTATAAACTCGTTTAATAAATTCAATAATGAATGAGTACTCATGTAAGATCCTCTATTTATTGGTTTCGATTACCGTTTCTATTTGCATACATCTGAGTAACGTATTGCAAATGGTCACATCCATTTTTAACGAGATTTTACAGACCTTTAATTGTTTGGTTTAATTATACGCGTTGGGTTCTCAAACTATTACTGATATGCTTTGTAGATTATGGCCTAAAAGTTGCGGCCACTTTTTGATTTCGAATTTACATCGTGTATTTTTTATATCTACTGTAGAGTTGCCCTGGCGATTTGTTACTTTTTTTTCTTTTTTCTCCTCTTTTTTAAATTCGCTTTTATGATACCACTGTTTACTCTTTAATATACCATATTTATACCCACGTTTTTGAAGAAAAAAACAGGGTATATTAAAATCGCCTCCGTTTGTCCGTCCGTCCGTCTGTCCGTTACCGCATCTCCTCCTAAACCGCTGAACGGAATTCAACCAAACTTAGGAATGAACCACGTAGAACATGATTTGCCGTGTTTAATGTCAATAAATGTCAATAAGTGAACAATATTGATGACGACATGACGTAATAAATTTGAATAAGTCGTCAAATTTCTTATCGACATATTGAAATATAACTAGTCAAGACGACATACAGCAACTAAACTTATTTAATTGACGTTGCATTCTTTCAAATCGAAATGATTCAAGAAAACACGCCGTAAGTGGAGAAAATGGGGTCGAGAAGACGCGAAACAATGTAACAACCCGCCAATTTCGAAGTCTACAAGGAGGTAATTAACGCAACAACTGGTGACCCTAAACGTTTCCATATAAATTTGATTAAGTCGTCAAAGTTCTTATCGACATATTGAAATGTAACTATTCAAGACGACATACAGCAACTAAACTTATTTAATTGACGAAAATGTCGATTTCAGTCTTTCTGACATGTGACATGTGAAGATAAATCGTACTAAGTTGCATTCTTTCAAGTCGAAATGATTCAAGAAATACGCCGTTAGTCGAGAAAATGGGGTCGAGTAGACGCGAAACAATGCAATAACCCGCCAATTTCGAAGTCTATAAGGAGGTAATTAACGCAACAACTGGTGACCCTTAAACGTTTCCATACAATTGAAAGAATGTCGCGTTGTCGTGGGCGACATTACGACAATACGACATTGTATCTGGGGCCCAACCGGACACCGTAGTAGACCCTTCTACAGTTTGCTATTATGCTTTCCTCTTTGATTGACCGGACGGGCGGTGGACTATAACGTGTTTCTAAATCCTTTAAGGCGGGAAATTTGACATTACGATATAATTGTCGCGATGTCGTATCGCAATGTCGAGTTGTCATATCGCAATGTCGCATTGTCGTATCGCGATGTCGCGTTGTCGGGCGTCGCATTGTCCCAAACGGACACCGTACGTATGAGATTAGCGTCTTATGTTATATTTTGATATAGACATGAACATGTCTGTGTTTCTTATTGTAACACATAATTAAGCTTTCTCAAATGTAAGGGGATAACTTGGCGGGGATTATTTTTAGTTACACTGTCCTGTTGTTTAAGGATGATGACAGGTTAAGAGTGAGGCTTGGTGCACCCTTGATCTAAACTCCTTGGTTTAAACTCTCCGGTGGTCCTGTTTGCTACTGACCATTCCAAGGCGGCACCCCTGTGGTCAACCCTTATATGTTTGTGATGTGCTTTTGAATCACCTTCGCGTTGTAATACTTGTTGGAGTGACTGTATTCTGTGAATGCGACTCTTCCTGTTGGACCTATAACCTTTTCTTTATGAGAATGTCATTTACTTTGTATATAAAATATAGATCTCTACAAAAACTTGACGACAACGAAAACTTATTCGTGGTAATTTAATTCAACTCCGACTTTAGAGTTTATACTTCAGACTTCACACTTCACACTTCACACTTCAAATTTCAGAATTCAGAGTTCAGAGTTTAGACTTGAGAGTTCAGAATTAAGAGTTCATATTTCAGACTTCAGAGTTCATACTTCAGTGTTCATATTTCAGACTTCAGAGTTCAGACTTTAGAGTTCAAACTTCAGAGTTCAGAGTTCAGAGTTCAGATATCAGACTTCATACTTCAATGTTCAGACTTAAAAGTTCAGAATTCAGAGTTCACACTTCAGACTTCAGAGTTCAAACTTCAACATTTAAATAATTACAACACGAATAAGTTATAGTTGTCGTCAAGCTATAATAGTGTTATAATAAGTAGATTTCTATTTTATCAATCTCCTTAACATCAAATCCTAATTACACTTTGATACTCTTGATACTCTTCGCTTATAGCGTAGAGTATCGTAGAGTAATAGAGGGTCTGATTTTAATGAGATTCATATACATGATACATGTTAATAGAAATAAAGACACTATTTATAATTTACTTCATTCAAAGCTAAGCATTGTCATCATCAAAACAAGTTAAACAAAGATATAATAGTGTATACTATCAGACCTGAAATTGGGAGCTCGTAATTTAGTCGAAGTGGGTGGGCGGGATGGGGTTGTGTGGTGTGGGTTGGGGGATAGTTTCCTCTGAGAAATCTTGAAGAAAAACATATACCTAAAACGCTGCAATCTGATGCTACCTCACACACTGTGTGTATGAGAGGTGGGTGGGGACCTCTCACAAAAATAAATAAATATATATACATGTACGGAAAATGCTGTAATCTGACGAGTTTCTTTGTATTTTCTTGTACAATCTAACTAAAGCTTTATTTTTCAATTATTTTGTACTTACTTTTCTATGGAGAAGGTAGGTTTGATAGTGTGATAATAATTACAGAAAATGCTGCAATGACGCGTTTTCAGTGTTTTGTTTTTAACATTCGTTTTTCATTTCTTTCGTACCCGTATGTGGGCATACAAAACACGCTTACAAAAACCAACTTGCCATAAGAAACGCAAACCCACGACCTTGGCTACGGAAATAACTTAATATTTCTATTCACCTAGATGCACACATAATTTACTGTTTTGGTATGATTTCGTGTTGTTTTAAAATGTATATACATGCATATAAAGGCAGAGGGCTTGATTTTTCATTATCTTAGAGATGGCGGGGTAGGGGTGCCGGGGTGGAATACAACACGACTCTAAAACATTCGCATCTGCGGTGTTTAACTTACAATTTATTTGTGTGCGTACCTAAAATCATTACTACGCCCTTGTCTATAATCTTCCCTTATAAATTGAAACAGGGGATATCTCGACCGAAAACACCTGTCCCTGAACGAGTTTGTAAATATTGTAACATCAACAATCGAGGATGAAACTCATTTTTTGATTGACTGCGAGTTTTATTCAGATATTAGATATGAACTTTTTAATGCAGAATATCAAGCTGAAAACAGGTTTTTGCTGTTTTTATCAACTGAAAAATTAACATTCTTAATTGACTGTGATATGCTGCAGCACACATTAGCAAACGTACTTTTAAAAATGTATAAACGACGCTCTTTAGCATTATGTGTAAACGAATACTAAATAATATCTTTGATTATTGAATATATTTAATGCAATACATTTGTAACGTTTATTATGTTTTAACATGTACAATTGTGTTTTATAGTGTTTCGTATGCCTATGATAGCAGGTTATCAAATAACAATGTTGTATACTATTTGTAATTGTAACTGTATTTTATATGTGACACTTTAATACAATATTACTTACCTTCTACGTACATGTTAAATTTCTAAATAGAATAATTATCCTGTAATTATTCATGCTTGATTGGACATTTGCGGGTAGAACACGCCGTTCTTGTGAAAACATTTGTCGAGGAGGTGAGAAAAAGCAGGCACTTTTATTACCCCGATATCCGCTCTGGCGGTAATACATGATCAATTAAAAGTAATAAAAGTGATGTTTAGTTTACAATGCATTTGGCCACTTACCATTTTTTTATTAGTTCAACTTCTAGATGTGTCTTGTAAGTGTTCATGAATACATTAGACTGTTTATAAGTACAAATAGTCTAATACGAAGAAACAAAAGGAAGTGCGTGTGATCTTTAGGAATAGTTGGAAACTAGAATTTATGATCGATCGGTATGTACACTTTTATTTAAAAATTAAATAAAGAATTAAAAATCGTGCATATATATGTGTACTACGTGTAGATATTGTTTTCTATAATGCAGTAAGTGTTAAGACACTTACCTTATTCTCACACTATTCAACACTACTCAAATAGGAAATTAAAATAAAGGCATACAAAAAAATCGTATTTATACTTGAATAAATCTATACATTTGTTTGATGCACCAAATTGATATTCTTCCGACAGAAAAAAAAGTAACACACTGAATACTTTTGTTTTGTTAAAACGAATGCTATAATGTACGAATCAGTGTACACAAACACACTTGTTTAAGCAAACAAATACCAATATGATGTCTTTATAAAATAGGTTATTTCTCATCTAATATAGTATTCAATGATGTACCATTGGATTATATGTCTTAAATGTATGTCTTCCCTACCATGTGGATAATTTTCTGTAGAAAGAAAAGATTTTTATAAATTATAGATAATATTTCAGCAGAACGTGTAAACAAATACACGGCCCGTCGTAAAGAAAAAATTCATTGATAGTGAGTCGTTAAAAAGCTTATTTCTCATTTATCATAGCATTTGTCGAAATACGGTTTGCATATAATTGTTCGTTATGTGCATTTTTTTTTCGATATGGAGTGAATTTCTTTAGCAAGAAAACGGTTTTCATAAGTTATAGATACTTTTTCATTCAAACGTGTGATTACCACGCCAACGCCACATTAAATTCACACGCGTGGACTATCAGTAGGGCGTGTGTTACCACGCGACTACGGTCCGTTCCGGTGTTTCATCTCCGTTACGGTCCGTTTCGGTCCGTTTGGGTGAATCGTACTACCGGTTTAGTTGTTTCGGTTTTGCAAATTAAGTAATAATTACATTTTAAGAAGCAGTTTATATGTGCATGATAAGATTATATAAAACAAGTTTAAAATAATTATTAAGGATTGTTATTTTGTCATTTTGCAATTGTAGAATTGTATATTGTTGTGATAAAATATTGAAGAAGTTTTTAATTTAACCCCGTAACTACAATGTCTCAGTCTGTAACAAGGAATTTGACTGGACGAGACTTTTGACCCTGTTCATTAACAATGAGATGCACCCATATTTAAAGGTGCATCTGTAAAAGTGTAGGTGCACCTATATATTTTATAGGTGCACCTATATATTTTATGGGTGCACCTACAATTTTATGGGTGCACCTATAATTTTACAGATGCACCCATAAAAATTATAGGTGCACCTACACTTTTTTTATAGGTGCACCTGCATCTGTAGTTTTGACCCCGATTGTACACCACAGATAATAATGAGTTTGAGTGCGAGTGCTTAATGATGTCGGGTTGCCAAGCGCTGGAGGTTGAGTTGGATGACGATAGATGTCGGTGGTACTGTTTCTAAAGTGCGCTAGATGTAGGTTTGTGAGAGGTGGATTTCAAATCATTAAAGAATTGCCTGATGGTTGAATGAAGATAATAAAATGGTATTATATCCATGCTGCATCAATTTAATAGGTGAATTCAGTCATATGATAATAACAATAATTACAATAATAACAAATCTTCAGAAATAGTCGTTGTTATTACTTTATCCAGTCGTTTGGTGGTGTTGAAGGCCAGACAAGCTTTAAAGTATGTTTTGGAGCAGTGGTCACAAATATGTTTCTCTGCACAAACATGTTTATTTATCGACAGGGTCTAAGTAGTAAAAATTAAATAACTATATTTAACTAAATACACTTTTCTTATACTAAATGTGGAAATCACAAATTCAATTTACTATATTTACTAAATGTGCATGTCCATTTTAAATCGCAGATCTTTCGATTTAAATAAATGTTTGCGATTAAGATAAATAGACTTTCGATATACTAAATGCACAACGAATACGAGTTAGTCACTGGGCTCTGATGAGCATAGTGAAAATCAGCTTTAAGCCGCACGCATACCGATTTGAAATTATCATGTACATTTTGTAAATATGGTTCCTATTAGAGGGACCTTAGCCGTAACTTTTAGCTTATAAAACGCAAACTAATTACGTTGACAAACAAACTTACCGCTTTATGGGGTTAAACTTAGCCCACACTAAAATTACACTCACGAGTAATAACAGCCGAGTCGACTGAGCTACACGGTGAATTTACCTGATTAAACACATAGTTTGATAAATGCGCTATAGGATGTCACTTGAGCAACATAAATGTAAATATTGCGGTCCCAGCTATGCTAACAAACATTAACTAAAGACTTTTCTTTTTAAAAAATCACTAATTAATTACTACATACTTATATGGACTAAGCTCATGTTTCTATGTATATATTTCACTCAGTAAACTCAGACAATTATTCACTTATTTAATATATGGTTTATTTATGGACAATGTCCCTTTAAGTCATTAAAGTTGCGGATTTAATTAATTCGTTGCACATTCAGTATATAGAACGTCGATGTATTTAAACAAGGTAACGTGGTCGCTTTTATACAAGTACGCGTTTGAACTTGACTTCTATGAGGTTTTACCTTTAAATAAAATTGAAAACTGTTTTCTCTCTCTGTTTCAGGTACTGAGTGGAAAATTGACATGCAAGAAATATAAAAAGATCAGACATGGAAAGTAGCATTCAAAGAGGACAGTCAACCACAAAACACAGAAACAAACACGCAAACAGACAAACAAGAAAGCAAAAGTAATAATAAATAAACGACATCACAAACACAAAAGGGTTGACAATAGGGCTACCGCCTTGGAACGGTCAGTGGCAAGTTAAGCAAGCAACCGTATTAAGAATAATAAGAAACGTGGACGAAGAAGGGTCTGGTTTACGCAAAGCATAGTGCCGACGTTGAAGACAATGTTTTGTCAGTGAACCAAACTACATATGCACGTTGATAGGTATGACAAGATTAATCCATTCACAATTTGCATTCCTATGGGTTTAGCAGACGAATATTATGGTTAGAAGTTATAGGGTCCT
This sequence comes from Cyrtodaria siliqua, assembly GCA_037043455.1. Taxonomy (NCBI): domain Eukaryota; kingdom Metazoa; phylum Mollusca; class Bivalvia; order Adapedonta; family Hiatellidae; genus Cyrtodaria; species Cyrtodaria siliqua. The sequence continues at coordinate 7,851 of JAWPHD010002833.1, read as the reverse complement.
ATAGAAACCACAGCGTCCAAACGCAATGGCATCGTAGGTCCGCACTGTACTGCAAACAAGGACTTTATAATACAATGAAAGAGACAATGAACAACAGAAAGGTTGGTGAAGACAGGGTTACCGACTTGGAACGGTCAGTAGGCTCATAAGTCTTAAGTGTTAAGTTAAAATATCCCTCCTACGCTTCCGTAATTAAGCTAAGGACATGAAACATGTGTCTAAACACACGTTTTAAGATGAATAAAGGCGTGTAATATGATTTAAGTTACAATAATGATAGTAAAATAAGATTATAGTATATAGTATAGTAGAATAACCTCACACGTTCTTTTGTTTGTTTTTCGACAATGTCTTTCCTCCTTTCAGCCATTGTGTAAACATTTACAGTTTTTAAGACACGCATTGTGTAGTCAACCCAAAAGGTGGACAACAAGAACGTGAAAATGATACGCTGATTATGTATTTAGAATAGAGTGGACTAAGGTACGGATTAAGTTATCAATATATGCCTCCCGAACCTTCCAGATCGTAGACATGAAACCAATTCTCTGTTTACTGTACAGCACACAAGATATACACATCTATATATAGCGCCCATAGTACCAACATCAAGGATAGTGTGAGATAGGTGAACTCGACATCTATGACCAGAACTATTTTTAAATTAGCTATATTTCCTTTAAACACTTTTATCAATGAAACAAAAATAGGTGAATAATTGTTGAATAAACCTAAATCATTTAAAAAATTCTATTTTAAATGCTAGTTTTGATAAATTTACATACATTGAAAAGGATGAATCTCGCTCACGAAATGTGCTAACTGCGGAAGGAAGGCAATATATAACACACACATATTAAGCAGGCTTACCACCCAGGCGAGTTACACATATATTTGTCATGGACATACGAATCAAGACACAGATTTATGGATACATACAGCACATATTTGTTTCTGCTTTACAATAATACACTGACATCTGTCGCATACAAATCGAAATCTGTCGCGTATGCTGACCGACATCAAAATATCACAGTGCGTATCCCATACATTGATATCGTCCGTTTGAGATAAGGAGCTATTTAAAATTTCTATGTTTTAAAGGTAGTTTATATCACGCCTTATAGCGTGCGTTTGTGCCTCGTTGTACTATAGAACCGGGTTTAAACCTTTGTTCAACATGCATTTTGCTAATTAGTTCAAAAGACCTAGCTTTATATACAACAAAAATAAATCTGTGCTATGCACAAGCGGGCAAATGAGCCCTCTGCTCAAATAGCTCTGAAAACGCGCAACGTCAACTGTGCGCACACATATATGCGATTTTGACACTCATCTGCTTCGAACAAGAATTAAAATACTTTTATGAATGATGGCATCTGGGAATACATTTGGTGTCAGCACCTTGTTTTCAGATCTCAAATATTAAAGGAACATTCATCAGACTTGGAGAGTTTGATAAACATTGAAATTATCGTCTCGATGTTTTGTCCAGTATACTGATTATGACTCTAAACCTGCTTGCATCTAATTAAATAAATGTTATGTTTCCTTTCTTTTTTCTTTTTATTCTACCATAGATTCAAATATAGTATTGGTGCAATACAAGCAGCCGTTAGTAATGTGTAAAATATAATTAGCTTGATATTATTCTTGTTATTAATATTATTGATTGAAAAAATACAAATTGTGTTAAAAAACTAACGGGACGCCGCGAGTTTTAAAACAATCAATTTTGCCGTGTGTTCATTTAATTCACCTTTGATTTGGAATGAAAATGCTCTCATAATCGTTAAACTAACCCCGGTGCGTGACTGGGTTAGCACATATTACTATGCAGAATGAGTTTTCTTATACATAAGGGATCCGTTTTCGGCTCATTCATTACGTGTTGGCATTTTAGATTAAAAAATAGCAATAATTGTCAATTTTAAGTCGGACTTCTAGACCTGCAAGAAAAACTTTACCTGAGCATGCTACATCTTATATATCAGCTTAAACAAATAAGGCTTTGTTTACTCTAGCCTGTATTAATACTAATTCATACAGCTAGCATATAGCTAATACTCGTCATAAATGTTTCCATATTATTCTTACAAAATTAATATCCATATTACCTTTCTCTTACATATGGCACATATGGCTCGAAATGTAGTATGTCTTCGAAGTACACCGTTTGTATTTTCTGAAACTGTCTACTTTCAATATACAGTTTATCATTCTTCTGGGTGATCAAGTGTTCGCTTTGGTCAACAAGGGAAATAACTCTTATACGTTTATTAGTGTGTTTATCTTAAATGCTATATATAGACAATGTAGCATATCTCATTTAAAGCAACGATACATGTACATGTATATTCTATGAATATATATATGGAAGCAAAGAGAAGGAACCATAACCCATAGCCTCATGAATGTATGTGTATCTGCGACTATAGAACATAATTCGTTAGAATGATATGTCATTGAAATGTACATGTATATAACCATGTCCACTGCCCTATGAGATTTTATAAATGGCAATTACATGAACTGTTATAGAATGATATTGTGAAAGAATTTCTTGTTTTGACAAATCGTCTGCGTTGTATGAGTATAATAACAACATTATATAACACAAACAATTCCTTATTAGGCCATAATAGATTAATTGCTAGTTTATCAACCTAATTTAATTATAATAGGGGCGCGGGTGAACTTTTATTTATTCATTTTTATTTAATACGACAAATGGAATATTGCTTCTGCACAAGGCAAACATAGTAACACATACTACTGAGTACTTCCAAGATTGAAAACACATTTTTAATAGGTTTCATACTTTCCGCGAATTTTCTTTATTTTTTCTTTTCTTTCGTTTTTTGTTTTGTTTTAAAGAAAACAAATTACTGGGGCGTCATAAAAAAACGAGGGCTGGCGGGTACGATAATCTAGTAAATTAATTTACTATGGCCTTAGTAGTATTATTTTATTTATTTATTTAATTATTTTTTTTTCATTTTTTTTTATTGAAGTTGCACATTCATGTTACATACACGGAAGCATGTAGGCAGCATTGAGTACAATATAAATTCACAGAGACAAATGAGCCATACTAGCCACTGTCAAATAATCTTTTATCTTTTATTTCAACACATTAAAAAAGTATGGTAATTAAGTCTATATATAAGATCAATGTATGGTGGCTGATTTCTGCCATGTCGTCTTTTCGTTATTTCGCCGCGAAAAGACGACAGGACCAAAAGACGCCAAAAGCAGCACGAAAAGACGACAGAATGAAAAAAGGACAGAACGACAGAACGAAAAGACGACATTTCAAGGGCGAAAAGGCGACAGAACTCCACGCGAAAAGACGACACTTCAGCCGCGAAAATACGGCATTTGATATTGTCGTCCTTTCTTTATTTCGTGTGGCCTTCTGTCGTCTTTTCGCGATGCATTTGTCGTCTTTTCGTTCTGTCGTACTGTCGTCTTTTTATTCTGTCGTGTTTTCGTTCTTTCGTCGTTCTGTCGTCTTGTCGTCTTGTCTTTCTGTCGTCTTTTTGCGATGCATTTGGCATCTTTTCGTTCTGTCGTCCTGTCGTTCTGTCGTCTTTTTGTTCTGTCGTTTTTTCGTTCTGTCGTCTTGTCGTTCTGTCATCTTTTCGCCTTCCGGTTGACATGCACACTTCTGCACTGCACCATGTGCATGGGAAATATGTGTTATGTGTAAATCCTGGGTTATTAAATGCGCATGTTCAAGGGCGAACAGACAACAGAACGCCACGCGAAAAGACGACAATTCAGCCGCGAAAAGACGCCATTTGATATTGTCGTATTTTCGTTATTTCTTGTGGCCTTCACACGTCTTTTTGCGATGCATTTGTTGTCTTTTCTTTCTGTCGTTCTGTCGTATTTTCGTTCTGTCACAAGCCAAAATACCAGTAAAAAAATATGCAATACATCTGCTAAGCCAATAGTTATAAAACTCAAAGCAGTGTTATGCCATATTAATGCAGTTAAAGTTTTGACAATTTAACGTCACAACCCATGGATTTCCAAAAAAGTGAAACAAGGTCACCAAGAGATGATCTTAGTGTTAGTATAGACAAATCAAATCTAACGCAAGAACAAGTACTGAGAGTGCGTCAGATATTAGGCAATTGGAAACACGTGTTCTCCCAAGATTCTTTCGATATCGGACATACCGACATAGTAGAACATAAAATTGTTCTTGAAAATAATGTCACTTTTAAACATATCGTAGAATACCTCCCACTATGTATGAAGAGGTTAGACAGCATATAAAGGAAATGTTTGAGGTTGGGGTCACCAGGGAGTCAGAAAGCCCGTATTCCTCCAATGTTGTCTTAGTTCGAAAGAAAGATCTGTATATATCATAGACAATTGAATTGAAACACTCGAAAAGATGCATACATGTTACCGCATTTTGATGATGTTAACGACTCACTGAGTGGGGCCAAATACTTTTCAAAACTCGACTTAAAGTCTAGGTTCTGGCATGTTGCTCTCGCTGAGGAAAATAAGGGAAAGACCGCGTTTTCCGTAGGCACGCTGAGTTTTTACGAGTTTAAATGTATGCGTTTTGGCATTGTCAATGCCCGACTACCATTCAACGCCTCATGGAAAAATGTATGGGTGACATGCATCTCAGAGAGAGTATTATCTTTCTCGATGATATCCTGATATTTTTGAAAACGTTCGAAGAACATACAGAGAGATTAGAAGCGGTTTTTGCAAGACTTGCTCAGCATAACTCGAAATTAAAAGCTTCCAAGTGTGAACTGTTTAAAATATCCGTGACATATCTTGGCCATGTAGTTTCTGAGCAAGGAATTCAAACAGACCCCGAAAAACTCTCTGCAGTAAAATATTGGTCAGCTCCAAAGAATATAAAGGAACTACGTCAGATTTTGGGCTTTGATGTCGATTTCTAAAATACTATTTACGGTTAGTAAAACCGTTAAATGATCTTTTGCAAGGCCATGGTACCAACAAATTTTCCAAACGGACTAAGAAATCTCGCAAAAAGACACCCACGTCTTGGGTATGGAGTGAAGCCCAGACGATATATTTTAAAACCGTTAAGTCCAAACTGACGGAGCCTCCCATTCTTGCCTATGCCGACTATATATTGGCTTTCATACTCCACATAGATGCTTATTGCCTGGAGTTGCAGTATTTGGTTACGGAAGGTGTGGAGGGAGTGCTTGTTTATGCTAGTCGTGGTTTGAGACCTAGCGAACGAAATTATCCAGCGCATCCTTTAGAGTTCTTAGCACTTCAGTGGGCTCTCAGCGACAAATCCCATGATTTCTTATATGGTTCAAATGTTGTTGTTGTGACGGATAATACACCGCTTTCGTATTTCCTAAAAAAAAAAAACTCGATGCATGCACTCAGCGTTGGGTAACAGCGTTATCTAGTTACAATTTTACGATGGATTATTCTCCCGGTCGGCTCAATGCCAAGCCGACGATTTATACAGACGCTTTATACAAAAATTCTTTTCCGATGTTATTAAGTTATCTGCCTGGGTGTCACACTAGGGGCACCATTGGCAGAGAGTATATCGGAGGGATGCATTCCTAATACGGCCGATGAGGAATTGTTCCCCTCTGATAACTTTAAGCAACTTGATTGGCAAATAGAGCAGAGTTCTGGCAAGACTATAAAAATAGTGACTGACTTTATGAGTAACTTTTTTCACCCGAGAGTGTGGGGGTGCGGGAGGTGAGGGGATTGGGGAATCCAGAGAGAGACTTTGGCTGTGTCGAGATACCTGAGAGAGTGATCTAGATTGCAATTGCAGAAAGGTATCTGGTACAGAATCGCTACTTTTGATGTTCAAACTGTCAATAAATTGGTACTGCCAGAAACATTTCGGCATATAGCTCTCAAAGGCAATCACGATGATGTAGGTCAAAAAGGCAAGGAGAATACTTTGTGGCTGGCAAAGCAACAATTTTACTGGCCAGGTCTTGAAAAATGAAAAAAAAAGTTTTTAGTAAAGTCGAAAACTGTGGGAAGTGTATAAGGTGGAAAAAACGATTAAGCAGGTTGCTGAACGTGTGCCCATTCTTACCACTAAACCTATGTAACTAGTATGCACTTCTTGTCACTTGAACGTTCCGAGTGCGGTACGAACATTGTACTCGTTACCCGCAAGCATTTCCTTGCCGTAACAAAACCGCACAAACTACTGCGAAGGCTCTATTATGACAACTTCAAAGTCAACTTCGATCAAGGTCGAAATTTTGAAAGTAAACTTATTAAAGAGCATTTCAAACTTGCCCAGGTCAAAAAGACAATGACTATGTCTTACCATCCAATGGGCAATGGTTCAGCAGATCGGTTTAATCAGACCCTTCTCAGAATGTTAGGGACACTGGAACAAATTAAGAAATGTGACTGGCGATCCTATGTTGCCTCACTCGTGCAGTCATATAATGCTACCAAGTGTGAGGCAACGGGATATTCACCACATTTTCTATGTTTTGGTGGAACCAAGGCTATCTGTTGATGCCTATTTAGGCATTGATACGGCAGCCGATCGTGATGTAGACCGCACTTCATACGTTCAAAAGCTGCAAGTGCGTATGAAATATGCATACCAAGCTGCCGCTGGTGAAGCTGCGAAAAATGCCATCCAGAACAAAGAGAGGTTCAACAGAAAGATTACATATTCGAAGCTTGAGATCGGGGAAAAAAGTCTTCGTTCGCAAAGCTGGTTTTCAAGGAAAATGCAAACTGGCAGACAAATGGGAACAGGAACCCTATTTGGTAATACACATTTCAGATAGTGATATACATGTGTATAAGGTGCAACGAGACAACGAGAAGGGCCCTTCCCGGATGCTCCATCGCAATATGCTATTGCCCTTTAATTCTCTTCCCATTGACTGTCCAGTGGATAAACCTAGACAAAAGTTGTTGCCTAGAAAAACTGTCCACGCTCAGAGTAGGTCCTCGAAACCACCATCTGATAACGATTGCTCTGAGACTGACAGTTCCTCGCTGAGTAAATATTCGTGTCCATATATTACTCCTCAGCGTAGGACAAACCATGACAAGACCGAGGGTAAACACATTGTTCCAGAATTGTCAAGGTTACTTAGCCCTTTTGCAGCGTATCTGTACGGTATCATCGTGCTGATACTAGAGTATATTCTCATTCCAACAGTGAATATGAGAATGTTGATCATGGCCCTGATACTTCGTTAGGGCTATCCCAAAATAATGTGACCAGGTCTGCAAGTGATACTCTGGATTTTAGGGATACACTGCTTCACAGCAGAGTTGATGATTTGTCTTTGGGGACTAGTACCACAACTCCGACAAATAACCCAGTCCCATATTATAGACGTACGACCAGACAGAGTAAACACCCAGATCGACTGTGTCAGTGGTTATTTCCCCAGATCGCAAAATTTTATGCTGGGATAAGTATTTGTTTGAAATGTATAGTAAACTATTCAGATATTTTATGTTATTTAATCATGTTTATGAGCATTATTACGTTCTAATACCTATTCATGCGACATGATTAACTTGTTTTTAACTGTTCTGTGTTCTGTGGTTAGCACACAGTGAAGTACATGGGTAGCTAAGTGGGTACGTTTGTTGTACCACAGTATATACTTTAATATTAAACTTTTATAGATGCAGTCAATACACATCATGTGAATGATGCTGTAAATATGCTGTTTAAGTCTAACAAGTAATATTATTCTGTTTTGCAGGAACCAGATACTGTTTAAATTATGATATATACTGTAGTGAGGTTTTAAGATATGATTTTATACCATGTGTTATTGTTACTTGTTTTTAAGAAGGAACAGAAACAAGGCA